>VZTL01051822.1:61444-75243 GCA_013400535.1 Scopus umbretta | reverse complement strand
ACAACTGAAACCAGGACAAGCCCCCTGCATCCACAGCAGCTGAGGGGCTGGTGTGCCCGACCTGCCAGAAAGGCATGGGGCCAGACCCCCTGCTGTTGCTAACTGGGGCAGCTCCCCTGATTCCAAATGAACACCCAGCGATTAACTGCAGAGAAGGAGCTTAACTTCTTTGCTCAAAGGAGGAGTTTGGTTCCTCCAACTAATACACCCTGCTTTTCCTGTTTGGGGCCTCTGCAAAGTCCCGGATCCCACTGCAGGCCGGAGGACTAACGCTCCGCTTTTCTGTCGTATGCACTTAATTAAGGCATTAGTGAAGGGAGACATTCCCTTTCCCTCACCTCATCCCCCATTAAGGATGCAGCTGTTATTTTAGGGGAAAAGTGACATTCTTGAGATTTTATAGGACCCCCAAGGTATACAGCTCCCTTTCCTTCCCTCACACACAGCATGCGGGAGCAGCAGAGATGGGATGGGTCAGCGCTGCGTCTTCCCTGTGAGTCTCCTGTGACAGCCGTAAGCTCCTGGCAGAGGTAGGAGACCATGGGGCATGACCCGACCTTTGTGGCAGCTGCCCAGGAATGTGTCAGTGCCTGGGTGCAGCTCTGGGCATGTCTGCACTCAGCTGAGTGACTCAGCTGAAACAGTGAAACTGGTATTGGTGAGACAGATCTTTCCCATGCTGAGATTTCTCCATTTGCTGTTCAAAAATGATTTCATTTTGACAGCGAGCTTTAACACCAGAGCAGCACAGCTGGGCCATGCAGGAGCAGCTCCCCGGTGAGTGCTCCTTGCCGGGAGCAGGCTCATGGCTGGGGCAGGGGCAAGGGGCCAGGAAGGTCCTTGCTGTACCCACTGAATCAGGGGTGGCCAGGAGGAGCTGCTGCTCTTGAGGGCATTGCATGAGTGACCTGCAAAGTCATAGCGACTTCTGTGTTTTAAAGGGGCCAGGAAGGGGCCAGAGAAGATTGGCAGCAAGGACAGAATCTCTCACTGCCAGCTGGGGTGCGTGGTGATGCATTTTGGTATTTAGCAGGGTGCCTGAAATAACAAAGATTGCCCCAGAGAGACGTAGCTCTGGAGAAGCGGTGCTTCAGCAGGTTACATCCACTCACCCATCTGATTACCCCCAGAGTAAGTTTGTCCTCCCTTCCAAAGGCTGCTATTTGCTCATCCCCTCTGTCAGGGGCTGGGATGCGACCATGACATTCACAGGCAAGACTTACTTTGGTGCTGGCTGTGGGGGGCTGCCTGCTCTGGGCAGGGTGGTGGCTCCTGGCGCTCCCGGCTGCACAGGGTCCCCATCTTCCTGGCCACATAGCGGCAGGCTGGTGGGAAAGGGGAGACCTGTCTGCTCACTGCAGCAAAGCAAAACACCAGCTAACCCAAAAAAACCCTCCCCAGAGAGCCCAGAGCAGAACGACTTCATGAGCTGGGGATCCTAGCAGAGGAGGATCTGCTGGGCGCTGCGCTGGACCCGTGGCAGGTTATGGCCGAAAGTAACAGAGGAAATGGAGAAGACTGGATTTAACAGGGTAAAAAGGAGTTACTATGTCTGTGTCCTGGCTGTGTTTCAGACCACTCCAGCACCAGCCTTTCTCCCCCCACAAGCCAAGGCCATAATGTATGCAGCGTATTTACCGTGCAGAAATCCCTCTAAGCGCTCTTGCCTCAAATGAGAGGTTTCCTTACCGTTGATAATTACTCAAACCATTTTCTCCTGGACTCAGCAGAGCTGTCCTTTCCAGCCAGCCTGTCTCTTCCTGTCTTTCCTCTCGCAGTCAGCTCTGCAGTGGTTTTATTTCTTTACTGCCGGGCTTCCTCCTTCCCTGCCTCCCACAGGGATGTTGCTCCAGTAACACCCGGTCATGCGCGGGGAGGCAGGCTCAGCCCAGCACTGCCTCCGAGCAGGGCTGTGCCATGCCGGGTGTGGGATCCCTGCACCTCCTGGAATGGAGGAAGCACTCTGAGCATTGGCTGTGGGCAGCAGCACCAAGGTTTGAGCTGACCATGCCAGAAAAGGCAGCTAAACCACAACACCTCCGCTGGAGGAGCTGCTGGTGGTGCTTTGTGGCTGATGGAGGACCTGAGTTTGAGATGTGGGGAAGTAAACCTTGTGCTGTCACCTCAAAGCTGAGCTGGAGAGGAATGCTGCGGCGTGTACTTTGCTTGTGTGGAGCAGGGGTGAAGAAAGGGGTGTTTCCTCTCCTTTCCTGCTGCTGTCTGAACACTGCAGGGATGTGAATGTCTTTCCCTCCCCCAGCCACACCTTCCAACCCTCTTATATCACATCCTGTTGTATGCAGGGAAAGGTAAAGGTGACTTGTCTAGCAGACAAGATGTAGGCAGTAGCACTGGCCTTGGTTTCTCTGGTGTCCTTCCCATGTACCACCTCCAGAGCACTGCTTGATTTTTGTCCTCAGGGTCACTGCAGCCAGTTACTAAAGAAATGCAGGTTTTGTGCATGCTTTGCAAAACTTTGCTGGTTTTCATGCTTGGTACTTATTCCTTAGTCTCGAAGTCAGGTGAATTCTGAAAGCTTTTGCTTTGCCCTTTGACCAGGGCAACATGCTTCCTGTCTCCAAACCAAGCACTCACTGATTCAGGCAGGTCAGATTTTGGATTTGATGGCCTTACCTTGGGATTATATAAGGTTGGCCAGAGACATGGTTGATGGAGTGCTGGTATTGCACCTCACAGCACTGCAAGCCAACAGCAGTCTGGACTGCTGTAGAATAAAGTGCAAGATCAGTGTGTGAGATAGGAGCTAATGTCGCTGCACCCTGTCCTCGGTCTTGTTCTGGTATTTTGTGTCAGGAGATTTGATAAGCTCTGATGCACTGGGCTGAAGACTGTAAAATGAAGCATAGAAACCTTTAGTTCAGCTGGTGTCCTGTCACGCTGCTGTGTGGTGTTAGCGAAAGGCAAAGGCTTGAATGAACATGAAGAACAACCTCTGCTCTAAACCGTAAAGGACTTTCCATCACATCATCGGATGTCATTGAAGCCTTCAGGAGTATATAATGCAAAATCTGTAAGTGTTTCAAAAAAAAAAATTAAAAATTCAAGAAAAAAACCCCAAACCCTGAGCATCTCCCACTAGACCTTCCCCCCGCTATACCCTCCTGACCTCCAACCCTCTCTGGACAACCCATATTTTCATTTCACAGAAGAGCTCACCAGGATAAGGGGAATGATTGCAGCACAGCTATGTGCTTTAATAAATAGTGAAGACAGCTGGAGGAGTAAACTGCTCTTGTGAGGCTTTGCTTTCAATAGTTTGGTTTCCCCTGACTCCAACATCAGTGTGTTTCAGATGAGTGTTATCCTGTGCCAAATGTGCACAGTAAAGCTGACGCCTCAGGTTTGCAGATGCATCCCTCTAGATGGTGCTAAGCTAAAGAGAAAAGGTGGGTGGCAAGAGGCCTTGGAGAAGAGGTTGTCCTGAAGTGCGCTGCCTCTGCACATCTGGTGCTGCCTGAGGTCTCCTGAGCTAGGAGAACATCTCAGTTCTCTGCTTGCTCTCAGCGAAGCGCCCATGCATTTGTATAGGTGCTCTACTATAGCGTTTATTGTGTCTCTTCAGCAAAGACTTCTCAGTCCCTTCTGCCACTTCACATTTCCCCTGCTGATGTGTGAGACTCCACAAATGCATCATGGTTTTAATCAGCACATCTGCTCCTATCCATGCATTAAATCAGGCAAGTTGATTTTTAATAGAAAAAAAATCCATCTTAGCTATTTTTTCCACTTCAGCCAGTTTTACTGAGCAGCACAACTAAGCTGAGTCCTCTTCTATCTCATGCATCATTAGCCCAAATCTTAACCAAATTCAAGCATAGGTAATGTATTATTGATGTGGGCAATGGAGAGAGAATTCAGCATGGCTGCCAGAGAACAGCAAGGATCATGGAGGATTAGCTGTGAAGGGAGTCTTTTAGATCAACAGCTGAACAGATTTTACTTTGGAGTCACAGGTGGACAGTAAATAAGCTATTGAAAGAAAGCTATTGTTAGAAGACACTTTTTAAGAAGAGTAGCTACATTCAGGTCTGTTTTTCTTCCCACTAAGTATAAATAGGGGGAGAACAACTCTATTAACCTCAATAGCACTGCATGGATGTAATGCTGCTGAGAGAGGAGAATTGAGCTCCTATCCCTGTGCCTTGTTCTGCAGAGGGAAAAGATGTTCATACGTGCTGACGGTATCAAGGCACAACCTGCTTGTTTCAGTAGGGCAGCAAAGACAGCTCTTTGGCACAAGAAGGCTTAGCTCAACTGGAGATGGGGAAAGTTCAGCTCCCATGCAGGTGTGTGACCTAGAGAGCAACCTGAGAAGTGAGTTTTGGTATCAGTCCTGTTCCTGTGCAATTAGCTCTGGCTCCTGCCACAATATCACCTCTTCCTTCAGTTGTGGAGAGAGGCTGTTACAGGTTTTAATTATTCCCCAATCTAGATTTGTTGGCCTGAGTTTTGAATGTAGTTTCTATTGATACAGTGGAGAAAGACTGCTTTTGCCAAGTTTTCGTTCCAAGAATGGCTCAGCTCCATTCCAGATTAGTCTATAAACTGGATTAAGAGCTCAGGGACAGATTTTCAAGTCTTTGAAACCCATAATCTGGGCTGGGCTTTCAGAACAGCTCAGGCCTCTTGTAAAGAGCAAATTATGGTCGTAAAGTGCTTAGCACTTTGCAGTTTATATCAGGCTACTCAAGGCCATGTATTCTGTAAAGCACAGCACCCAGTGCTCCAGGACCTTGGGAAAAGCAGGGCAGTTAACTGCTGACATGAGAACTGAACTTTTCTGAAGATAAGGCTCCTCAGTCTCTTGATTCTCCTTCTCAAGAAATGCACGCACCTCTGAAAAAATTAGTCCTCAAATTAATCCATGGACTGCAGGCAATATACCATCCATTAAAACCTCTGATATTGCTTATGACCACAGAACGTTAAATTGTGAAGTTAATGAGGTAGCTCATCTCCAGCCATCTGCCTGACACCGTTTCAGAGTGTCTCCGCTGTAGGCACCTCTGTGACCTGTGGGTTCTGCACATAGACCTGAAGATGCTTTTAGTGTGAATGAAGCTACAGCTGTTACAAGGAGCGATGTGGCGACAGCTAAATGCCCGCTATTTTCCCAGTTTTGTTGGTGGATTTTACCCTCAGCATTGCTGCACTTGCCCTTCTCCCAGTACTTCAGCTTAGCTCCATAGTCACACCTTCCTTTGAATACCTGCTTCCTTAGGAGGAAATAAGCTGACAAGATAGGTTTAGGGGTCTGGTTCGGTTCAGAAGAAAGGAAGGGTGACATTTAGCACCCAGGGGACTGGGTTACTGCAAGTCAGCCAAGCACCATGGCTGCTGCTCCAGAGCAACTCAGCGGGCTGTGGGGCAACAAGGAAGCAAAATGCGCTTCTGTAAACGTGGTACTGCTGCTGTTTACTTAAGTGCTGAAAAACAACGACAGGTAGACTGATGTGCTGTGTTGGAAAACCTCACTGGCATCAGGAACAGCCAAGGCATAAGCAAAATGTCAGCAAGTCTAAACAAGGCTTTCCTCCAGAGGTCTGGCATGCAGGATCAGAGGGGTCTTGGTGCGCAGGAGCAGGTGAGATTTTTGTGATGGCAATTATTCATGACTATGGATAACAAGACAGGGAAAAGCACTTTTGGAGTCAGTGTCAGCACTGTGTTTTTCTGAATGCTTTGTTCTTGGCATTGGTGGTGGGGAATTCCTGTTGAATCAAAAGTTCCTCAGGTGGGATTGGCTCTTGTCACCTTGGTGACCTCTTTGCTGTGGCATGATGCTCATTTCTGCACCTGCCCAGCCTAGCTTTTCCTTTCCAGCCTGGACGCAGTCATTGCAAAAAGCATATTCTGAATAATTCGTCCTGGCATTTGCAAGTCTGATAAGAGATGAAGGTGACTGCGAGACTTCCATGGCAAAACACCCCCAGAATTGTTTACCTGTGCCTTTCCCAGCCCTTGGCAAGATGACATCCCTGTTAAGAGGGAAGAAAGACACAAACACAACTCAGAAACCGATAACCATGACATGGAAAGTGCCCACCCATCATGGGGAGGGTTTCAGGAGGGTGGAGTAGTTGTAAGAGCCCCAGGGACAGATGGTGGGTTTGCTTGTCCCCTGTGGAGCAAGGGCACAGGGGTGGCAGCAATGCCAGCACAGCTTGGCTCATCCTCAGGCACCCTGAGAAAATGCCAGCAGCAGAGCCAATGGGAGGTCCCCCGGAGTGTACTTCATCTCCTGCTGTTTGCTAATCAGTTTAATAGCATGGGAGCCATCACCTGGCCTGGCCTTGCTGCGGCTGTCATTCTTGGTTGGGCATTTCTACCAATTATGGCAACCTCTGAAGGAACAGTATTTTAAGATGTTTTGCCCACAAAGCACAAGATAAAGATGACTGTCCCCTGCCTCTTCTCTTGATGCACATGAATGAGTGAACATGCAAATCAGAGTTGCAAGGACTTGTGTGCATCTTCTTCAGCAGCTAGCTCTTGTGTAAGGCAGCCTTAATAACATACACAAACAAGGCATACATGTAAAACAGTGCTCAAAGCCCTGCTGAAACTGGATACATCTGCTTCCTTCTTATCTACACAGCCACATACCTGTCAGAAAGGCTGTTATGGGACCCAATTTTCTCTTGAGGAAACCTATTTGGTTGTCTCCTGCTGTTGTGGTGGTCTCAGAGGGCTCAGGTAGAGACTGTTCAGCCTTTTGATGTTGCATCTTCCTGACCATCCAACTCTCCTCTTTTCTCTGCCTTTCTGGGGGACCAGCTCGTCTCTCCCCTTCCTCTGGGCCCTAGGTCACCACTGTCTTCAAGGAGTTTTTGGGATGGCTGTTACTGCTTCAGAGTCTTTCACCCATTAAATACAAGAGTATTCAATACTACTGCATATCTGATGTATTTTTTTTTAATGTATACTGCCTTTATTTTGTGCTGCATTCCTGCCTCACTGCTAGGCAGTTGGTGAGAATTAAGCTTGGGTTTGTTTGTTTGTTTTTTTTTTTTTTCTCTCTGAAGACTGAAACAAGAAGGGTATCTAATACTGTAGCTTTCCCTGTGGCTCTCAGTGTTTTCTTTTCTTCTCCTCTTAGTGGTGATGAATGCAGAAAACCTTTTTTTGGTATCTCTCCTAACCCTTCCTTTCTACACCTCAGTTTGCATCTCAGCATTTGAGTTCATCACTACATATTTTTGCCACACTCTTACTCAGTGTTTACCGATGCACCCTCAGTTCCATGTGTTATATTGCTCATTCTGATTGTCTGAAAGACTTCTTGCTGCAGCTATGCTGGTTCTCCATAATACTTTCTATTTTTCTGCATGGGGAGGGTTTGCTATTGTGCCTTTATTTTTCTTTTACAAGCTGCCCACTCTTCTGCTTCTCTTTGATTACTTTCCAGTTTCAGGTTCTCAGTCAGTTCATGTTATGAACTAAAACTAAAACTGACTGTTCACATGACCTGAAACAATTTAGAAGCGTAAATTTGCCTTCTGTCTAAAAAGCTGTGGTTGCTTTTTCACTCAGTATGGGTATCAGTGCAACCACACCAGTATGCACCAGTCCCCAGGGTGGATTTAGCGGAACATGGGAAAGCGAGGAAGCTGGCTGTCCCTCCATCAGCCGGGTTGGCAGACACTGCCTGGAGCACGCCATGGCAGAGTGTGATGCAGACGCTCTTCCTCCCTCTCTGCCGTCATCTGGTTTCACCTATCACCAAGATCAAGAGCTCCTGACTTTAAGAGATGAACTGTTTTTGACTGAAGCCATAAGTACTGTCAGGATCCTTAAATATTCAGGCAGAAAATATTTATCCACAAGCCTTTGGTATTACTGCTATGTTTGTAATGGCTCTCATGTGATGCAGGTTTTTATTAGGAAAGAATTGCATGTGCGGTTAAATCATGCTACAATGCTGTAGGGCAGCCAAATGAGCAAAGGATGTTTGGCTTATGACGGAGTATTCTGACTTTTGCTCTTTTTGTGACCCCAGATTAATTTCCAACAATAAACTGTGGCTCATAACGCATAGCAGAGCTTCCAGTAATGAAAGAGAGACTATAGTAGCAGGATGGAAAGGGAAGAGTCTTGCCTGATGATACTGCATGTTGTTATGTGGTTGGACCACAGATTTCCCACCCCCCCCAGGCTGAAAAAATGAGAAAGCTGCACCAGAAGACATTAGTGATACCAGTAATGAATAGCTGCACTCTTCCTTTGAGCATTTGAAGCTCCAGGGTTATTTTTGTGCCTAGGGCCATGTGGTGTGGTGGTTAGGGCGCAGGGCAGGCAAAAAACAGGAGTCGAGGATCCTCTGGCCTGCAAATAGGAAATACCAGGGCATTCTTGCCGAGGCAAGAAATTCCCTCTGGGTTGGGCTGTTGTATTTAAATAACCAGTTAATATTTACATGAAATGGTATTAGATTCCTCCTTCTCATCTGAGTGAAACCATTGCTTTGGGTATTAGTCAGGTTTGGGATGTGGTTAGTCAGCGTCTGGGGAAGGTTTAAGTGGTGTGGGGTGAACTGTGCCTTGCTGAGCCCTGCCTCACCCTGCCCTGGCATCTCTGAGTCCCCTGGGCTCCCTCCACTATCACAAGGCTCTGCCAGGAAATCCATGCCAAAGGATTTATTAAGTGCAGGATGGACCATGGCTGTGCTTGCCTGTTGGCTCATTTGCTGCTTTTAGCTCAGAAAAAAAAAAAAGGCCACTCTCTTCCTATTAATAAGCCACATTTTTTTGGTGAATATTGCCCAGCATTATCAGGGACCGATGCATCAGCTTCAGAGTGCTTTTTACTTAAAAATCTTTCTACTTGTGGAAGAATACTAGAAAGCCTCAAAAGTCATTTGTTGAAGGAGAAAATAACCCACCAAAATTCATACTCATGGGGAATTTTCCACTAGGTGAAGTTTAGATGAGAAATTGAGGGAGAAGTAGTAGCACTGACGTCTTTGGTATTTTCTGATCAGATTTTGTTCAGTACCTTGAAAAAGGGATGGTGCAAAAACTTGGTCTTTAGCCAGGGTATTAACTACAGTCCTGCTAGTGACACTAATAAATGTGATTGACTTCAAGGGAACTACATCAGCTTACAACCGCTGATGGTGTGGTGTCTCAGCTTTGGGAACAAATTAAATAAGAACTGTTGTTACTAACTTGAACGGGGGTGAGGTTTTTAGAGCAGGCCAGGGATTTAGCTGTTAGCATTAATGGAACATTTATAGAAAAATTTCTCTGGGCTGCTTTGCAAATCAGCCTGGGGTGGCTGTAGGCCAGGCTGTTGACTGCATAGACCTGATATGACTTTTACTCATAGCAGTTTTAAGTCTCCAGCGTCGGCTGCCTTGACTTCAATATGGTTAGCCTGGATTTACAGCACTGTAAGTGGGGCTGAAATCAAGACTTCTGTGCCTATTAGAGGGTGAAATTGATGTCTTTGCAAAGAGCCCACCCAGCCAAAGCTGCTGCAATACTGAAATCTCAGAGTGGATGGAGAGTGGGATTTTCAGAACCACCTAACAGGCTTCCAGTGGGACAGTAGGAGGTGGGTCCATAAGCAAAGCTGTGGGGCAGAAGCTGGTCCCACCCAGATGCACGTGCAGTACATGGCACCATGGAGGGGGCCTGGGGCACAGGAGCACCCTCAGCCCTGTCATCCCCATCACTGGGAATCCTGCGGTGCCTGAAACCAAAAGGCTGACTGCAGGAAAGCTGCTTCTTGTCAGATGTTCTGCCTGACCGGAACCGGGAAGTCCTGAAAATTCACTAAAAAGACACATAAAAAAAAAAGTCTTTTTACAGGGATTTCAGGTAGCCCCTGTTCAAGCAGCAATGTTGCTGAGTATGGCCGTGGAGATGAGACCTGATGCTTGCCTGCTCCGTGCTGTGTGCAGTCACTCCCCTCTTTGCAAATGCTAGGAGTGCAATGCTGCACATGGAGTGATGATGGATCTTGCAAAAGGGGTGGTCAAAATGACTTATGATGCTTGTCTCAGCTGAAGCTTTGTAGTGTGGGATTGACCCTAATGTCTGAGAAGACAGGACCCCTTGTTGCTACGTGAGAAAAGTTGGGCTGAGCAAGTCATGCTTTGCTTATCCGAGCCAGGTCAAGAAATCATGATTAATTGAGACCCCAAGGCATGCATTGGTCATGCTTGGTTGTGGGTGCAGGGAACACAATGCTACTGCTCCAGATCACTAAGGAGCAGCCACTGAGTCAAAACTGCTGGTGCATGGGCCAGCTTGAGTCTGCTCTTGCTCTCCCTGTTGCACAGCAGGAGAAGTTCCTTTGCAGGTAACAGCAGTTGATGATGCCTGTCGCATCTCTGTGGCAGTTTCTGTACTGGGGTGGCAGAGCCAGGACTTTCTGCCTGATCCTGAAATCTACCCCCAGTGTCCCTGAGTAAAGTGTTCCTAGGAAAAATGGATTAATAACTTTTGAGGGGTAATGAGAAGAAATCAAGCAGAGATTCCCATGCTGAACAGCAGATGCTGTCTCTCTAAGTCCAATCCAGCAAACGGTCTAGTACAGCAGAAATCTCACCACTAGAGTTAACTGTGGCAAGATGAGTGAAAAGACTGAGGTCCATGTTGTGAGATGTGCCTGTGCTGTCCTGTTTGAGGCTAGGCTGCACTTGGTCTGTTCCAGGTCTGTGCTTTATCACCTCCTCTTGTTGCCTGCACATTCAACTTCCCAAGCAAAGTTTTTCAATCCAGCCTCTCCTCTCTGCTATTTGATTTCCATGTCAAAGATAATTTCCCCAGAAGCAACTTCCCAGGACAAGAGAGAGGGAGTTCAGGGATAAAAGATCTTCAGGAGTCACCCCTATAAGGGACAGATGATGTCTTATGGGGTAAAGAAATGCCAAAAGGCCTCTGCCACCTGGCATAGTCTGACAATGCACAAGTCAGTGGACTGCAGGTAACCTGAGGCTGTCCTGCCAACTGTGCTCAGCTCTTCTGCATGGACCCATGCAGCACCCCTGTAGAGCTGACCCTCCTTTTTAATCCCCACTCTTCTCCTTCACCATGAGACAAGCCAGACATGGAGGATGTGACGAATCATGTGGGAGGTTTCCCAAATGGGCACAACAGTCGGGTGCCCAGGGTAGGGCAGGAGATGCCAGCTTCACTCTTGGCTCTGCTCTCACTGCGCTCTTATGCAAGTGTCTTCATTTCTCCATTTCCTTCACATCTGATTAGCTAAGGCATTTTTCTGGGCAGGGACTGTGCTTTATTTTGGCAAAGCACCCCCTGTGAGAGAGGCTGGAGGAAGCTGATGGGATTAAAAAAACGCAGCACGTCACAGCTCTAGCTAGGGGCAGTTGTGCGAGGAGCAGCTCATTCCCAGGGCACATGGTCTTGCACTGCCCTGGGTCACAGACCGCAGTGCAGATCTTCATCTGTGCCTGTGCAGGATTCCAAGCACCAGGCTCTCAGAGGCACTGGGGTGCTGCTGCTGCTCCTTGCACATCCCTGCAACCCCCTCCCTGGGTCCTGGGTGCTAGCAAGAGGCAACAGGTAGGACAGGACTTGCAGGACATAGGTGGGAGAGGGAAAGAGGGCACAGCTGGGAGTTAAATGGCTGTTGTGGCTTGGGCTGTTGTAGGTTTTTGTCAAAAGGGAGGTCTCAAAAATTATTAATATAATTTTTTTTTTGGCATACTAGTAAAGATGCATTGATTCCAGGAAAATGTTATTTCCTCCTTGGTATAAATCTTAATAAGAAATTCCCTACAAAGGTAATTAATCATCTCCTTCCAGACTTTGGATTATTAAATATATACCTATTAAGAATTATGGTCTCATCTGCTTTCATTGTGTGTTCAAGCCCATTACTATAGTTGTTCATAGAAGTAACCCCATCTAGCTCATATTTTCCCTTGGCCACCTTACACTATTATTGTTCTTATTGAGAAATGGGATACAAAAATGACAAAGTACCAAGGAGTTTAGATGTTTTTCTGATGAATTTTGCCAACACTGTAGTTTCCTGGAGGATGCTTTAGAATTCATTTCCTATGATAAGCTGCTAGGTAGGGGCTTTTTTAAATTTGCATTAATCCATATTTCTGTTGGTAAAAAGCTCTGTACATAATCCATTTCAGCAGCTCTGCTGTATCATATCCATTGACACTAGAGACAGGGTTGCATTAACTCCTAGACAGTATTGAAAATCTGTATTACAAATTACTGTGGCAAAAAGCTACTGCAACATCCTTGAAAGGCAGAGAAAACTCATCAGTGTGGTTTCCCTCTGCAGATCTGAATCCACTGATGTCAGGGAGTGCAGAGTCCTGTGGCTACAAGGGTTTGGGCAATTTGAGCTCCATCCAGGCTTAATCACAGGCTTTCTCTGACTGGGAGCCAGCTGGTCTGAAAACCCTCCCTGTGTTTTGGGACTGTGTGGGACCTGGGGGCTTTGGTATTCTGCCCATGGTGATTGCAGGGACATGGCTACAATTTCTTCTTCTCCATTTGCTGTTTCTGAAGCGGAAGCACACATGCTGCCTCCCCCACAGTATCCCACCTGCAAAGCCTTTAAAGCAGTGATCCCCCTTTTTTAACTACTTTGTGCAACCCCTTGCCAAAAGTTAATTGTGGCTGGGCTGGGAGATGCCAGTTCGAAGAATGAACAGGGAGAGGCTGGTCCTTGGGAAGTATAAATAATTTGTTCCAGATGGAATAGAACCAAACCAGTGATGGATCCGATGTGCCTTCTGTGGGGAGCAGAGCTGCTTTCATCCTCAGACCTTAGTCCTCATGTAGCAGAAGGAGGTGACCCAGGAGCACCTGACTGCTGTTGATACAACCCTACCCAAAAGCACCTTCCTGGGACAGGATGGGAGCTCTGGGGAAGTGCAAGCGAGGGCTGGTGCAGACATGCTTGGTGGCTGCTGGTGAAGCATGCCCAGAGCACGTATGGTGTGGTGGTTTCCTATGATGTGCTCCAGAAAACAGCTTTTTTGGAGGATGCTGTTGGGTGGATGTATCCCTTTGGAGATTTTTCCCTGGTTGCCAGCTGGCAGCATCCTTGTTTACTCTAATTTTGGAAAAGGGAAACAAATCCTCTGAGCAGCCATGCTTGCTGAAATAGCCAGGACTTTTGGGAAGCTGATGAAAAGTGGCAATTCTCTTGTAGCTTTGGTCCCATGCTCATAAAATAATTTCTTCCCTATGCTTTGCTTTAACTTTTGGATTTTATTTTCTCCCACCATCCTTTTCTCTGTGTATCCCTGGTCTGGGGGAGGCAGTGGGTTTTAGCACCCAGAAGTGCCCAGTCCCTCTCATTGGGATATTGGGAAACCAAGGAAGCTTGCAGCAGAAATGGAGCAGACTTTGGTGTAAGCATGGGCCTTTTCTTCCCAAAGCTGGTGCCAACCTATGTGGGGGATGAGTTTCCAAGCCTATTTTTGGTCTGGGTAAGACATATTTTTTTCCTTATAAACAGGTGACCTCATCATAGCTGGTTTGTTTATGGTGAGCAAAGCCAAGTGCAGAGTGGATGGTCACATTAGCTGTGATGTTTGGGTCCTTCATCCCAACGGGCTGCTTTTCCGGGTGCCAAGAGTGAGGGCTGTAGGCAGATAGCTGGAACCAGGCATCACAAACTGGTTTAATTTCGCAGCCTGCTAGACTAATTTCTATTTATATCCCCTATCCAGCACTGAATTCATAGAATCATAGAATCATTAAGGTTGGAAAAAACCTCTGAGATCATCTAGTCCAACCGTCAACCCAACAACACCATGCCTACTAAACCATGTC
>VZTL01051822.1:10233-61303 GCA_013400535.1 Scopus umbretta | reverse complement strand
GCCACCAACCAGACTTAACTCCATTCACCACCACTCTCTGGGCATGGCCATCCAGCCAGTTTTTAACCCAGTGAAGAGTATACCTGCTTACACCATGAGCCACCAGCTTCTCCAGGAGAATGCTGTGGGAGACAGTGTCAAAAGTTTTACTGAAGTCCAGGTAGATAACATCCACAGCCTTTCCCTTGTCCACTAGGTGGGTCGCCTGGTCATAGAAGGAGATCAGGTTGGTCAAGCAGGACCTACCTTTCATGAACCCATGCTGACTGGGCCTGATCCCTTGGTTGTTCTGAATGTGCTCATTGAGCGTACCCAAGGTGAACTGTTCCATAATCTTCCCCGGCACTGAGGTTAGATTGACAGGCCTATGGTTCCCCGGATCCTCATTCCAGCCCTTTTTGTAGATGGGCGTCATGTTGGCCAGCCTCCAGTCGTCTGGGACCTCCCCTGTTTAACCAGGACTGCTGATAATGAATTCCTGGTCTAGCATGAAAATTTAGTTGCATTAAAGAAAACAGGGACTTAAAAATAGCCCAGGCTACCACATGTGAGCTCACCACTCTGGATTAGCTCATTCAAAACTATATGTTTTCACATAAGCACCGTACTGCTCAAACAGCAGCTTCCACTTGGCTTATCAAAACAGCAATCTGGGAAATGAGGTTTATTCTTAAGTTGAAAAGCAAACAAGCTGGGTTTCATATAGCTCTTGTGCTTTAGCAGAAATCCTAGGTTAACAATGCAGCCAGGGGAGAGGGCTGAAAGCAAAACAAGTGTTGTGGGAGCAGAGTTCTGCTCCAGATCTGCTCATGTAAGCCGGCTGCATGCCCTGCATCAGAGATGAGGTGCACATCTTTCAGCATGCCAAGGGCAAAGTCATCCATTTTAATATTTTTTTCCTCAGGCCTTGGCCCTGAGGGATGATTGGAAAAGAAATGTGCCTCCAGGGATCCGTGATGCTTCATTGGGCATAATGCTCAGGGATGCTCTCAGCGAGTCATACAGATACTTTTAAAAAAGTAAAAGTCACTGCAGAATCAGTCCTCAAACACAGAGACCCATGTGCATGGTGGCAGGTGATCCACGTGGGACTTCGAGAGCATGCCAGATCTACCTGTGTTTCAGGTCCTTATCTGTAGGAAATGGGTGATAAACAGATCCCTGTGTGTTTAGCCTGTGAGGTATCATTATTCTTATTGTTAGAGTACTGAGAGTTGCTGATGCATTTGTGTCTGAATGTATTATACAGGTCAGGACTACTGTAAGACAGTGCTGATAATGCTACACCATCAGGAGGCTGGAGAGACAGAAAAAAAACTTCTCTGCATAGGTCTACAGGACTTGACCAGAGGAGCTGGGTATGCAAAAAATCAGCCTGTTTGGGAAAGGATGGGGGGGCGGGATGCAGAGAATGTAGGGAAAAGACAAGTGCTGTGGGAAAACAGATGCAGTGGGAAATTGGCATGTCAGTTCTGTGCAAAGGTGTCACACAATATATCACTGAGGTGCCAGTGGATCCTATCAAACCTTTGCAAGTCACCTTCGTGAATGCTGCCAGACGTGCATCTGCAAGGGTATAGTTAAGAGCAGAGATGTGCAGCCATCCCAGCAGGTTAGCTTTGAATTTTAGCACAAAGGCTGCCCAGTGGTGCTGGTGATATTTATTTCTTAACGTGACTGAGTGGGGTGAGGAGAGAGACCAGCACTTCTGAGCAGACTGTTTGACACCTTTAAAACCCAGAAGAAGGACATGCAGTTTCTTCATGTTGTTATATGCAGCTGCTGGGATGTACCCCAAGCACAAAAGGGCTTTTTGCCTGGAGGTACTGCCACATCTCCAGATCTTCTGGGAGCACCCAGTGCCTCTGTCTGGGGTCCTGGTCTCTCTGCTCTGGGCACTGCAGGCATTGTAGTAGCTCCTGTGAGCCAGTTTGGTGCTGCTGACTCAAGTTAAAACTCAGCCTGCTGTCTTCTCAGTGCTGTGTGCACACAAGTCAATCAACTTCAATTAGCCACCCTACGCTATCAATGGGGTCTTTCTTTTGAGCTGATTGCCTTCCCATTTCCACAGCCCAGAACTCTTAGCACTAACAGGGAAGCTGAAGGCAGGACTGTAGCCCTTCCAGGGTGCAGGGCAGAGCGAGGGCTGAGTTGTGTCGTCTGCATTCCTGTTCAGCTGCCAGAGGTGGTGAGAGTTCCTATGAACTGGGAGAGGGAGCATGGGCAACCATGCTCCCCACTGCAGGCCTGTTGGTTGCAGGCTGAGTTGGATGAGTCTGTGGTGACCTGTCAGCAAGCAGAGGTCCCTGCCCCAAAAGGATTCATCACATGTGAATCACTAAAATGAGAAAAGCACGTCACATCTCCTCACAGCTGTGTGTAAAGCGAGGCGTACCAGATGCTCACAGAGGAAATGAGTGATGAAAGCAGTTCAGTCCTGGTTCTCAGTGATATGTAGTATTTTAGACCAACTGTGCCTTTCAAAAAGCAGGTTTCCTGGGGGCAAACAAGGGGGGCCCTGCGTGTTAATGCAGGTCCTGCATGATATGACAGGATTTGGGGATGGGAAAAGACCAAAATGGACAGAAAAGGAAGAGCGGTCATAAAGTTTCTCAAAACTTACAACAGATGCAGAACAATAAAGGCAAATGATGAAAAAATTCTCTCATGAGGAATTATCAGGGAATTAATTTTCCTGATTTGTACCAGCTAAAGGTTAAATTCAGATTTAAGAACTCTACCCAAATTCACACTGGATGAATGATCTTGCACATCAGCATGTTGGACAAGTCACATCCACACCAATATCTAATTATAATAAACAGGAAAGTTATTTATGAGCATTATTAGCATAATTGATCTGCTGATGAATAGAGTTGCCACTGTCAAGTAACAAAGCACACAGGCATGATTTATATCTCACAGTTAAGAGAGTAATTGTTTGTGTATCAACCTTTCAGGTATGCCATATGCAAACATTCAGACACCTCTGGCTTGCGTTAAAGCAGGCAGTTGATTAGAGAATCCGACCCAGCACTCAAAAAAACCAAAAAAGTATATCAACTTTCTTGGAGTGGTTCCAAATCTCAGCAAAATTAGGAAAATCTTGTGGCAGATGAGATAAACTGACTAGATCATCCTGACTAGCCCTTTCTACCTGCAAAACTGTATTACTGTAAAAGAGGGAAGAGAGTGCAAGGTTTCTGTGGCTGCTACTTAGTTTGGATGGGCAGATTTTGTGCAGGTCCCTCCCTGCAGCCTTGGCTATGAGAGATGCTTGAGGAGAGCCAAGGTTCTAGGTAGGTTCAATCTGTTTGGTGTGAGCTGATAGGCTTTTTATGTGATATTAGTGCCAGCATGGTGATAACATGGACTAGGGGTGGAACTGAAATACCTGTTAGGAAATAGGTATTTCCCCTCCATGGGGATCTGAGCTCACCTCCCTGCCCAGGTGTGGGGCAGGAGCCTCCTCCAGGCAGCCCTGTGTAGCCAGGGCAGCAGAGAAGGCTGGTAGAGAGGGGTCTGCAGAGGTCTTCAGCGGATGCATTCCCCCAGAGATGCTGTTTTGGGTGGCAGAATGTCTCTCTTGGGTTCAGCACTGAATTCAGACAATTTCTTTAAGAGCTTAAAAGTTGTGTGAGAGAAAAATTGAGGGCTGCAGGACTCTTACTGTAGTGCTGGCTCAAAGGCAGCATAAATTAATTATGGGTTTGTACATAATGTTGTCAAGAGGTTACCACGGGGCACCTGCAGGAACACCACTTTTTGGATAGATCTTTAAAAATGCTTTTCAACTTTTTTGAAACCCTTCCAGCAGGAGATTCAGTCATGGCAGAGCAGTGACAGGAGGGAAAAGAACCCAAATAAAAGGTTCAGGTCTGCTCTTTTTGAAGGGACAAGAATCACTTAATGAAGCCATCATGGTTGATTGATTGGAAACTATTGCTCTTCTTTCTGAAATGAACGTGCCTGCTGGAAGCATCCCAGGGCTGACCACTGGCCATGTCGAAAGGAAGTGTCAAGAGAAGGGCTATAGGGATGAACCAGCAGAGCACTGCATGTGCCAGAGCAAGGGATGGCACCGGGGTCTCCCACAGTGAGGGAGCTTGGTGGCAGGAAACTTCCTCTTTGTCCCTGGCACACAGGAGATGTCCATGCCCTGAAGCTCTGGGGCTCCCAGTGATGTGAGAGCAACATCTGCGCCAAAATCCAGATGTGCCCAATGGCTGGGAGCTCACTTCAGGCTGTGGGGTGCAACCATCTCTGCAGCGTCCTGATGGGTCCCAGGTGTGATCCATGAAGTGGGTTTGGGTCAGTGCCAAGGATGGGCTGGGTGGGGTGTCTGGTAAAAAGCTCATTTCTGCTCTTCGACCCCACTCCCCTGCTACTAAACCCTGGTCTTCCTTTTCCATGTCAGAAAGATTCACACTTTTACAGGGGTGTGGAAGAGACACATTTATTAGCAATTATTGCAAGGCCTGTGGGTATTTCTCTGATCAGGTGGATTTGTGGGAAAGGGTGAATGGTAAGAGCTGCTAAGGATAGCCAGGAAAATAAAGCCTCTTTACAGAAATCCCCCGTATGAGCAAACAGACCAGGATGCACAAAACTGTCCTGCAGAGTCTTGGGCTTAATCCTTTCTGTACCCAAGTGACTAACATGTAACATGCCCTTTGAGCAGAGAACAGCACCATGGTGATGAAGATACGATGCGGCCTGACCCAGAGGTGCCTTCCAGTGTCACACTGCAGAGAGAACAAGAAAGCAAAGAAACCAGAATGAGTGACAAAGTGAGTAATTTGCCCAGGAGGATGCTGCCTGAGTAAGCAGAGTCAGTCATTTCAGGATTCAGAGTGCTGAAAAGCCCTTTCTCGTGTGGTTATCTTGAAGGTCACAATGGCACAATGTGCTGGGAAGCGGTCCCAAGGCTCGGCGATGAACCTAACCTCAGAACAACAATCATGCATTGTTTGTTGAATTTCCCCTCTACCTAATTTTTTATTTCCTGATTAAGCTTTGGCCCCTGTACCTGTTCTCTGTGAACTTGCAACCGAGAGTGCCGAAGAAGGGATGGGGGACTTTTGTGGGAACCGCAAAAGTACAAATGACGTTTTAACTCATTGTTGTTTGCTTTTTTTCAGCCAAAAATATGTTTATATATGTATATCTGACTGAATGGAAAGATGAGGTGGAATTTTTTTGTTGCTTAATATTTCCATGTGTTTTCTGAAATGATTTAATGAGTGGCTGCTGAAGTCATTTGTGGTAAATGGGTAAGAGGCGTCAGACTCAGAAACTGTCCCATTATGTGACTCTCCCAAGGTCCCAGCACTATTGTTTTGGATGCATAAATTAAGTGTCCTTGCACTGATACCCCCAGCACCACCTATAAAGCCTTGTGCACTGTATGTGTACCGAGACGTCTGCCGGGAAGTAGGTACGAGGCTAAATGCAAGAAATTCTGGGCCTGGCACAAACTCTCTGCTGTCGGTGTCAGCAACTCTCCAAGCAGCAATGGCACCGCCGCTGAAAGCAGCAGCACAGCCTCTGCAGCCTGGGGAAGGACAGAGGCTTCAGCCTTGCTGAGGTGCTTCCCAAAGGGCTGTAAAGTCAACCTGGCAGCAGAACGCTCTCAGTAAAACATGAGCAGGAGCCTGACTTGAGCTGGTTTGAATTTGGAAGCTTTCAAGCCCATTGTTTTAAATGATTGATTTTTTTTTTTTTTTCTCCTGCACAGCTCAGAACTGGTTAGAAAAACAAGTAAAAGTCAGAGAAATTTCAGCATTGGCATGTCATTCTAATGTCACCTGATATTTTCTCTACCAGTGACCTGCACATCCTGTCCCAGGGGAATGTGCAGCTCCTTATTCACCCTGTCAGAAATACCATAATATCTTGGAGAATCTTTACTACTCATCTGAGGTATACTTCTGCTAGACATTGAAAGGGTATAAAATTACCAATTGTCATGAAATCTCTGCAATGGGAGCCAAGCCTTATTTCCTTCCAGTGTGCTGACAACACAGTGCATGCAGACTTGTTCCCATTTATTTGCTGGGAATTTGCTTGTCACTTAATTGTTCTCACTCTTTTGTCACATAGTGCAGAGCAATAAC
The DNA here is from genome assembly GCA_013400535.1 of Scopus umbretta. Lineage (NCBI taxonomy): Eukaryota > Metazoa > Chordata > Aves > Pelecaniformes > Scopidae > Scopus > Scopus umbretta. The sequence continues at coordinate 55,187 of VZTL01051822.1, read as the reverse complement.
CTCTCAGCAAAATGCTCATTAGAGAGTGAAAGTCCAGTCCTGTTACGCATATCTCTCTTGTTTGCACTAAACTTAGAGCAGAAAGGCTGCACCCAAGATAGAAACTAGGGTACGCTCAGTCTGGTGGAACTACTCTTTTTTCTGAGCTTGACTGTGGCTTTGGGACCACGTAAACCATTAAACCTCTTGGCTGAAGCTCTGAGCCCCAATACCAGAATACTGGTGGTTTCACCTTGTTTTAAAAGCAGAGGGAAGGCAGGTGCCTCCACCAAGCTGGATAAGATTTAGGTTGCAGTTATTTAAGTTTTACAGCAATAGGTTGCCACTGGGTTAGAGACTGTGAACAGCTGATTTCTTTTGCTAGACCAGGTCACATTAGACATTTTCCCTTGACCCTGGGAAAGGCTCAGCATGCAGCCTCTGGGAACACTGCAAGGTCCATAGGTGATTGCCTGAGCTGCCCCATCAGCTGACCTTGGGCAGAGCCATGGTGATGTGGGGCAGCTGGTAAAGGGAAACCCAAACCCTCTCCACCTGTCTGAACCCACCCCTCACCTGGCAGTGGGTGGAGAGGATTGGGTACAAAACAGGCTGCAGGGGTGTGATACTGGTACAGTTTTCTCTTTTGCAGTGTTTGGAGATGTTTCTGTAAGTGTGGTGGCAGCTATGGAGGTATGGTGTGGATGTCAAACAGTGCTGGAGTGGAGTGGCTTCTCCATGGGAGCATATTCTACTGCATGCAGCAAGACCATGAGGGCTCCCAAAGGTCTGTTTTGAAGTAATTCTGTAAGATTTTGTGTTTGAGTATAATTCTGACATCCCTTAGGTGAACAGCTTTGTCATTGAAGGATAGGGAGGCAGTGTGGGGGTAAGAAGGAGTTCACAGGATGCTCCAAATGAAGACACGTGCCCTGGCTCATGGCCATACCCAAGCAGATCCTCAAAAATACTTGAGTCACCAGTTTCTAAAACCCCCGTGCTGGGGCCTGTTCCCTTCTCCCCTTACATCAGTGACACACCCAGCTCTCAGCACAACAGAAGCTCTCTCAGGAGATGCTTAAGGGCCTTCTGTAAAGCACACAGCTGCCACATGGAGCTGGTGGGACAGACAGCCTGTCCTTGTGCTGCTTGTGTTTTGTTCCCAGCAGAAGTTAGGGGAGTTACTGGAGTTGAAGGTCTCCTTCCCATTGATGTCTGCAGGACCTGCTGCAGCAAAGAGGTCCTGTGCTGTGGGCTTTGCCCATTTCCCCTGAGCTCTGCCGAGGGAAGCTGCTGGCATGTGTATCCCAGGTGCAAGAAAAAAATACCACTGTGGGGGAGCTCATTGTATCGGAATGGAGAATTACCTGGAAAAAAGTGTCCAGCCGGAAGCCCTGTATCTTAGCTGGTATCCCCTGTTCTTAATTCCTAACATCACATTCATGATGGTCAGGAATACCATAAATAGCATTAGCACTGTTACACCTACAGCTGTAACCCTGCTGGGGGCAGAAATACGTGCAATTTGTCAGGTAGGTTGATCAACACTGCCTCTTGCCCTTGGTGAAACAACAGAGTTTTTTCCCCATCGCAGCACATGCTGCATGGAACTTCCAGGAGAAATGACTCATCTCCAGACAAACAAAACCAAAGTAATATGCCATTTGTAGAAGATGAGGAAGGGCAAGGCTGTGGGATAGAGCCCTGCAAAAACAATACAAGCTTCAAACACCCTCCAGGTGCATCCAGCCTCTGCCTAAACACAAAGCCGGGACTTTATAGGAGTGGGATTGAACAGGGTCTTGTCTCAGGTGTTTCAAACACATATTATTAATAGCTGCCTTGCAGACACCTTGGCATTGGTACTGAGCAGGAGGAGATGGGGAGAGATTTGAGGATGTGGAGACCTGCTGGTGAGGAGCACAGTGGAGCAGTGCTGGGACTGGCCAACTCACCACTGGTTTCCATTTCCCTGTTCTGGCTGTGACTGGAAGTTGTGCTGCTGAAAAGCAATATGGTAAAGGCCCATGCTGACTCTCATTTAACTCTGCTACGATGAGTGTGGTTGCAGCAGAAGTGAGCCTGGCACAAGGTTTTATTTTATTTTTAGCCTGACTGGAAGTAGAAAGCAATAGAAATTTTGTAATTGAGCAATTTCCGTACTTGTTTTGCAAACTCTACAAGATTCTGCTGCTCAGGTAAACATGCCGAGTGCCCAAAACTTTGCATTTCTTCATCATTTCCCATCACCTTTGCCTATCTTTAGCCACACCAAATAGACATGAAAAGCTAAGGCAGTCATTTGGGATTTAGGTGGCTGGCATGGAAATAACTAATTTGCTACAGTCTGGGTAAGGGGCTCAGTCGAAGCCCCAGTGTCCCTCCATCCCTCTGCTGCATCCCTGGCAAAGTATGCAGGAACACCCTCAAATTGGGAAGGTCTCATGTACTCTGGGAGTGGCAGCTGTGTAAATGCTGGCTATAAATAACAGTTATGCTTATGGCATAAGCAAGACAAGTTTGAGCCTTTACAGTGAGCATGCGGCTGTGGCTTGACAGTAAAGCTGACACATTGAGAAATAATTCTCCCAATTACGTCAGAGCCAGGAAAATCTCTCAATTAGAGAAATAACCTTTCCATTACAAGATGTACCCACCGTTCTCTTGACTCAGAACTCTCTTACTCCAAGTGGCCATGCCCCACTTTACAAATATCCGCTAAGGAAGGTGTAATTTTGGAGCTAAGATGCCCAGAGTCTGCAGCCAGTGAAATGTCAGTTGAGATGGTGCTTGTAGGCAGCAACAAGGCTGCTTTGGTCTTCTGCTGACTTTGGTGGTTTGCAACCAGATCTGGCAGTGACTAGCTTGGGCGTCTGCTGCTTCAGTGAGCATCCCCGTCAACCACTACACAGCAGAATGCAAAGAAAAAAGCCTGTCCTAATAAGTCTCAAAGATTTTTATTAAGTTCTTGAATTTTTCTTTTTTTTTCTTTTTTTTTTTTTTTGAGGGAGATCATCATGATTCAGAGCTTGTTGGTCTTCTGCTGCTCTTGCACCAGGGACCTGCCCCTGGTTTATACCAATACTAACAGAAAAAGAATCAAACCCATAGTTCTTTTGGCTTCTTTTCCCCACCTGCTCCTTCAGCTATGTCTCTGCAAGAGTAACACATTCTTCCTCTATGCTAGACTATCCTGGGGATACCCTCCTCCACATGCTGGTAGACCTGCCTGAGGGAGAGATGCTTTTTTCTTGCTCTACAGCTACAAAGGCACCCGGTGTATTCCTGTGCTACCTCCATGGCAGCCATCTGAAAGGGAACTGGGGATGTGCTGAGGTAAAGCTTCTAGACCAACATTTAGCTTCATTACTCTGAACTTTGGCTAAAGTTTTTCTGACTGTTCCCCTTCTCACCATGCCCTTCAGCTGTAAAGCCTGGTGTGGCTGGCTTTGGCCAACCAGCCCTACCTGCATTTTCTTCCCATTTTTTTAATCATTTCTGCTTCCCCATCTTCTGTAAGATGTACTGTTAGCTGATCTCTGCAGAGGCCGCTCGGAAGGCATCAAGGCCAGAGCCTGTCCCAGCCTGGAGAACAAGACCAAGGTTATTGCTGGTATCACCCTCAATTGCATGGTGATGGGACCACCCCGGTCCCAGTGAAAACCATGCAGTGCTGGTGCTGCCCTCTCTGCTGGGTTTGACTTGGCTTCCCACACTGTCACATCTTGCTATGCCTGTTCCTGGTGAAGCTGGTTTGCTTTTTTTTCTTTTCTTTGTAAAAACAAGTTCAAAGTCACTCCAAAAAGTACAGTTGTTGGTAACTTCTCTGCAGTCCCAGCAACTGGAAACAAAGGTGCTGGTGTGGCTGCTCTGTGCAGGCAGTTGTCATGTGCACGGAGGGTCGTAGCTTCCAAAAAGCAGGTGTGGGTGCCACTGACAGAGCTTTCCCTGCCTGTCTCAGGATGCCTCTAGTGATGTTTCATGTCGGGGATTTGCCATACTACAGTTGATCCTCCTCTCCAGTTGGCACGTGGAAAGCCATTGAGGTTGAACCCCAATAGATGCAAGTATCTGAGAGGGGCAAAGGAGGTCTTAGCTATTGAGTGGAAAAAGGCATTTGGAAATGCAATTTGCAGTGTAAGCAAAGTGTAAAACTACAGAGCCCTAGGCTGCATTGTCCAGCTTTTGCAAGATTCCCTATTTTTATTGTTTCCATTTACTGGGATATATATATCTCCAAGGAAAGACAACCCTGTTTTTACTTACTAGGTGCTCTGTCTCTCTAGAATATATAGACATACATCTTCTAATTGTCTTCTGAAGGAAAGACAGTCCCTTCAAATAGTTACACTGAATAACTCACACTTTGCAACCCCCAAGATGTAGAACTTTTCTGCACAGAATAAAATGAAGTGACTTTCTCGGGTCCCACGCCAGTCTCTTTTCCATACTTAGAAAGAACATGCAATAATCTTGAACTGCACAAACTCTACCTGCCTCGTCAGAAATGAAAACACCAATTTGCTGAGTTAGGGCACATGGATTCCTGCAGTACAGTTGTGTGCTCCTGCAGATTGGAAATGCTTTATAAATATTAGCACAAGTAACTATTCTCTCATCTATTCACTGTAACTTTCTTACATGGTTTCAATCATTTCTTCAGGGCACAGAAACACTTATTCACACAGCCATTCACACCACACAAGTAGCAGGTCTCCATTGGGAACAGGCTAGTTGAGATCTAGACAGGTTTGCAGGTGACTTACTGATCCCAAAATGAAAATTAAGCCTGACTTCAGTTCTTTGCCCATCTGGCATGAATGATACCGGCAGAAAGCGAATGCAAAACACTCCCACCAGTGGAAGTGGGAAGCCCTGATTTGTTACCATTTTACAATTGTTTTGCACAGATGCATTTCTTCCAAAGGGTATGCAGCGGTGCAAAACCTGGCTCAGCTCTTGACAGTATAAAGATTAGCCATTCCTACTTCCATAAAATCCATTAGATAAATGAGAACAGAAATACCACTGCAGTCTTCTTACACAGTTTCCCCTGGTGCTGTGTAGGCAGTGAAGATCTTCAGGACTGGATCTCTGTTTCTAAAATCAACCTTCAGCATCTTGCCTTCCTTTCTGAGACATTTCTCCAGGGGTTATCTCCACTTCTCCCTCCAGGCTGGTAAACGAGCAGAGCTGTGTTCTCATAGCCCTGATACTGGAGTGTTCTACCACCCTCTCACTCAATCAGTGGTGAGCGAAGCGATGACAGGAAACCCAGTGAGGCTCTCAGCCAGGCTTGGGAGATCTTTGCACAGTGGTTTCTCGCTCTGTGGTGAGGACGGGTGTGGACGCGGGGAGTATTCACACAGCAGCAGTTGCTGGAGTATGAGCTCCTAAGGCCAAAGTTGGTTGGTACGTTTAGTTGCATAGTTGCATGGTTGGTCCGGTTAACTACTTTGTTTTCCCTTCTCACCCACAAAAACAAGTATGAGTGCAGATTCTTTCACTTTTAAGCTCAGTGACTGGGTTTGTCAGCTTGAACAAGAACAAGGTGTGAAGCAGATTTTCTCAGAGTCTCAGGTCAGTGTTTCAGACATTTGGTGTCCACAAGCTGGACTTTGCATGCTGAATACTGGCTTCCTTTTAAATTTTTACTGTTTAAAGATGAGCTAGACTGTTTTGATCACCTAATCAGAAACAGAAAGCGTTTTCTTCCACCAGGGAACTGGACATAATAGTTTTTTTTTTTGATGTTAAAAGACCTTTTAAGGTGAACTTGTGAGAGGTGTCTGCCCACCTTGCTGTCATGCTGGAAACCTAATGTTAGTGATAGGACTATCAAGACTAGATAGATACCACTGCTGATAACAATATGGAAGTTTTGATCATCAAGGACAAGGTTTTATTCTCACATAAGCGGGTGGCAGTTAGCTGAGGTTATTCTCCTTTATGACATATTACCTATTTAATTTATATTATAAATAAACATAAGATCTAAAGCTAAGCTTCCCAAAGGATCATTCAGGGAAACACTTCGAAAAAAATTAATCTGAGTGTTTTGGTTGGCAAGGGGCACTGGGGGTTTCCTCCATGTGGCACATTGACCTGCACAAGAACACACCTGGCCAAACAGCTGCCCCTGACATGTTTGCAGAGAGTAAAACTGATAGAAATTCAGGCATATTTCACCTGAACACATTTGTCATGTCTGCACACATCTCCTCAACAGTCTGCAATGTGGATGGGAGGGGTTCATGCATTTTCTGGCATTTGAGGAATGAACCTAAATGTTTCCAGGGCTGCATGCAATTCACTTCTTTTGTTCGCAGCCATCCCCACCGCTCTTCTCTGGAAGAAATCCAAACTGGTTCATTTCCTATCTGTGCCCAGATGTCCTGGCGATAAGGATCAGTCTTGTATCTAAGATCATCCTCTCAGGAAGAGACTGAGCAGATGCAAAGGTTGGAGGGCTCTTGTTGTTGTCTTGTCTTGAGCAACTGCAGGAGGGCTTGGCAATGGCTTAGGAGAAACACAGAGGGACTTTTGGGACTGGCACACCAGCCAGGAGCAAGCACCGGATACACCAGTGCAAAGTACTGTGGGAAATAATAGCCCCAGGTAGCTACCATAGTGTATCTGTGTACAGATTAATTAGTTTAGAGAGAGGATGGAAACTGGAGAGCTTCACTTTAGTAAGGAACATCTCCTCCTTGCCCCTCAGGAGCATCCTGTAGTTGTCCTGCCCATCTAGTATGGGATTTCTCTCAGGACTTGGTACTGCATTCTCATGGTGCCCCACTGAGTGTGTCTCTCCTGAACTTGCATTTGTTTTCTTTAGATGAGTTTGTTAACCAGTCCCTACAACCACCTTTACAGGTGCTCTGGATGTTTCCAGACATCTCAAATTTCCAGCTGCTTCAGTGGAGTTCCCCTTCCTGTTTCAAACTTGTGTATGGTTTGCTTGGGTTTGATTAATTCAGCTGAGGTTTAATTAAATTTGCTTAAACTAAAGCAACATAAGGCTGATTAAATTTGAACAAAGAGCTTCCACACTAGCTGCTGTGACTACTTTTCAGCTGACGACCGATGCTGAGGTGAGTGCAGTGCAATACTTGCTACCTCAGCAAGCCCAGAGGCTCTGTGGCTAGAGGCTTTCTTTCAGCCTGCATCCTGCTCCCATCGCTCCCTGGGTAAAACCGCCTGTGGTACCCAGGCAGGCACTGATGGGTACAGCATTTTTGGAACCACAGTGCAGAGACCTTGCCTAGGCAGGTACCCTGAACCTGCAGCAGAGCCAGTTCACCCAAGTAAGCTGTGATATTTCCACTTGCACTATCTTCTGTAAGATCTATATGGGATTGCATGTGCATATGTAAGCAATCTGTTAAAATGCTGGGCTTTAAGTTTCTTATTGTTCATTGGTGGTTTTCTAATTCCGTCAGCACTTCTAAGGACATTAAAAAAACAACACAAAGGAAAACCTGAGGACTTGTGACCTTTCTTGCTTCTTTATCAGGTTTGACAGAGCTTTTAAAAAATTGTGTTGTGCTTGACGTTGTAGCAGACTTCTTTTTTATTCTGGGAACGCAAAAAGTGACGGAGAATTAAAGAAACTGCAACATCCTGGCAAGGAGACTTCCGTCAGCCTGCTTAAAGTTGTTTGCATTAGCAATTATTTCACTTTTGCATTTTGTTCAAAGCTGAAGACTGCAATTATTTCACCTGAATGACAGTAACACTTAGTGCTAATTAGAACCAGGCAAGATTTTTTATGAAAAGCTTATCCATTGAAATTTCAAATTTAGGTCAAACAAAACAATCTGTCAAATTCTGCATTGATTTTTTTTTTTTTTCTTTTGAAGCCACAGGGCTACCTTTCAACATTTTCCAGTATAAAATGTCTCAATGTTACATTTCAAAATGAGGCTTCAATGTTAAATTTAGATACCTTCTGATTTAAAAAAAAAGGTAAAAAGTTTAATTCCCATGAGAACATTTAATTTGACACACACACACACACACACACACACACACGCTTTTCTATTCTGTGTTTAGGAAGAAAAAAAGTTTATAATGGGTTTGACCTTAACTTTACAACAGAAGGAAAAAAATAATTAATAACTGAGTCACAAATGCCGTTGTTTCCCAGCACCACAATGTAAAGCTGGATCCCTGCACCTGCAAAATAAAGTAGTCAGGTACAAACCAGAGGTTTCTCATGGATTTTTGTAATTCTGGCTAAACCTCCAGCACTGGCTCATGGAGGGGCAGGGAAAGGAGGGCATCCCAGCATGGTGCAGCCACCCTGCCTAGGCACGGTCTGGCTGCTGCTGCAGGGACAGGGGTGACCTGATGCTCCTGCTGCCATCAGGGACAGGAGGGAAAGAGCTGTTTGCTGGGGTGGGTGGAGCAGATCCAGTTTGGAGGTGGAGGCTTCAGGCATTGGTGTCCATCCAGTGCCAACCTTGCAAGGCAGGGAGTGACGCGGTGTTCAGGTCACCAAAGTGACTTTGTCAGGGAGGAGAATAGGGAAGAGCAAATGGATCCTCTTTTCCTTGGTACAGTTAGATCTGAGAAATCATCTTAGTTACTTCTCATTAACAAGCATGTACACACACCCTTCAGTCCAGCTTCAGACAGAACTCTCCCAAGTTTTGCTACACTCTCCTGCTACTTTTTGCAAAATTTTTGCACTTTTGTGCTGTGAAATCACTGTGTATCTGCACCATATTTGCAGAAAGCACCATGCAATGGGCTTCTCAAAACCTAGTTCATCTAAAATTCTTAATGGTGCTCATCCCACTGCCAACAGACCAGAGAGAACCCAACCATCCCTGCAGGATAATGCAGCAGAACCAGGAGAAACTGGGAAAGGAGGTAAGTGTTCATTAATGGCTATACAGAAACAATCTAGGGCAGAGACCCAGGGTTGTCTCCAATGTAGGTCACCTTCAAGAGCTGACTGGCACTTGTCAAGGGCCTTCAGAAAGAAGCCATGCACCCCCCAGTCGGCCACAGGATTTGAATGCACCATGCAAGGGGCCGCAGAGCATCAAACCACACTGCTCTTGTCCATTCTGCTCTTCTGATAAGTGGGAGCATGGCTGCTAGACACCTCCAGGTGGATCCTACTGGTAAGGTTTTCCTGGAAGAGCCAGTGGTTGGGTGTTTATGAGAAAATATTTCCACCTCCCTCACCATGCCCCCTGCTGTCTCCAGTCTGTTCTTGGAGTCTGCCTAGGGAGGGGGGGGGAAGTTGTGAGAGCTTCTCTGCAGGGAAAAGAAAAAAGACTTGCACTAGAGCAAACCTGGGTGAGGGGACCCTCCCCTGACCCCTTCCTCTAGCAAGGGTAAGGAGGCAGCGTAGAGTCTGCCTGGACCCAAGTGCTCAGAAACAACCCTTTGTGGTCAGAGAATCACAGAAAATGGGTTTGGAAATGCATCTATCCCTTCTTCATGCAGATTCAATAAACCAATATATTCTTGAAGGAAGTTTTTAGATCCTGGTCTCAAAGCCTGCCCGGAGGACGTTGCACCCTGCCCAGACAGTCAGTACCAGCACATCCTTGTTTTTACCACCAGGATATTTTCTAATACCCAGCTCACATCTCTTTATTGTTACAGTTTAACCCTTTAACTCCGGCATATCTCAAGATGATATGATGAACAAGGACTGTGTGCCACGGGACAGGTTTTCACTTGGTATTATTAATGGGCAAAACTCCCAGGAACAGCAGCAAAAAATATCCAGTGAGGAACCAGACCAAGGAATCATACCATAAGAGTGACAGTCTGACATGCCACAGGAGTGAGATCTGAAGTCATCTCCTATGATAGCTGTTGTGAACTGCATGAAGTTAGGAGTGAACTGAGATTGCACAGCTTGCCTTTATTTGCTGTCTTTCCTAAAAAGCAGGAACATCCCTGAGTCTGGGCTCCAGCATGGTCCCACACTGCTGCTGGCCTGGGCTGGTAGTTACCTAGCCCTAGAGCCTTTAATTAAAGACCTAGCCTTTGCATGCCAGTTACTGACCCAAAGAAGGGCTGATTTGCAAACTCTGACAGCTGCCTTTTATTAACTCAGTTGCTTTTCAGGTGCCTGAATCCCCAGAGGAGTGCCCTACTAAATGCTTCCCTTGAACAGAGTTTCCTCCTCCCTTCCTCCCCTTTCTTCTGATTTCTTGTACAGATCTATGGAGCTTCTCTTCTAGCCTTTCCATCTCCCATCCCTCCCCACTCCTGAATATGCTTTCCCTTGTATGAGTCTGGTGGTTCGATTTCTATCAGTATTAATAGCCTTTGGCTCCTTTTTCTCAGGCCTGGAACTTTGCTTTTACCAACAAAATTAATCTTCATCAAAAATATTGACAGATTGGGAGATTCATCCAGGCATCTCTTAGAATTGCTTTTTCCTTTTTGCTCAGTGTCAGGCAGTATGTTTGTTGCTCAGCAAAATAGTACTGAGATCAATGGTAAAGCTGTATTTTCAATGTTTATAACTAAAATATTATTGCAGCCAATTTGTGAGCTCAGAATGAGCATCAGAAGCAGAAGAAAGAGTTGCAGCAGTCCCCTGCTTTTCTTTGGCCACCTGAGTTGCTTCAAAGATATGTGCTGGTGTTAAAACAGTGAAGAAATGAAATAAAGTATTACACCAGCTGAGGGTGATCTGCCCCATGCTGAGCTGTGAGGTTGACTAGAGCATCACTAATGACTGTGAAGAGGGAAGGATAGATCAAGGGCTCCAGGTTTTATATGGTCCAGAGTACTTCAGTGTGGCTCTCCCTGTAGTGTGAGACTGGAAGCTACAGGCAGGTTCCTGAAGCCAGATGGTGCCAGGACCAAGGAAGGTGGAGATTGCAGCAGCAGTGGGTAGAGCTGTGGCAGGTAGGGTGATGCATGTCTTCGTCTGCCTGCATGGCCAGCCCCCTTCTCCTAAAAGGAGAAATAGGAGATGTTCATAAAAATATGATTTTTCTGAGCCTACAAGGAGCAAAAGAAGGGCTGATAGTTTCTTGGATAACTGTTTCCAGCCTCCCTTAGCGCCACTGCCAGGGCCATGTTGTCAGTGCTCCTTCAGCTGCTCTGCTTGGCCTCTCATTCCTCTTCCCTTTTGCAGTCCTTTGAGCTGTGATGGTCTCTCCTGTGTGCGCACCTTTGTTCTGGAGTGCTACAAAGGGAGAGCTGCTGTTTTTCAATTGCTTTGTGCCATAAAGAAGCTCTGAAGGAAAAGGCTGTAATGTGATTTCAGATAAAAGTGACTCAATCAATATGGCATAACTTGATCTCCAAGAAACAACCATAATGTTCCCTTCTGCTCCTTTCTTTCCCGCAGAAGGCATCTGTTTGTCTAGAGCGTCCTACATGGACACAGGAGTGAAAACCAACTTGTTTGTAACTTTATCCTCATGCAGAGTGTTCTTCTGCCTGGATATTATCAGGTGACTGTCGAAAACCAACAGTGTTTGCATTGCTGGTTACTACAAAGTTTGCTTTTCTATTTTCTTTTCACCTAAACAGGGGGGGCTTCTTTGACACAGTGTCTGAGAATGGTCTGCTCTCCCCTTGGGATGTGCTCTCAGCAAGGGGGCCTATGTGCTTGGTCACCTGCCTGCAGGCAAATGACACCAACTAGTTGTGACAAATAGAGAGGGCACTGAGCAACACCCTTGCCATTAACATTTCAAACATTTCGTAGCCCAGCTGGAAAGCCACTGTTTTAATATACTGACCTGTGGTTTAGCTGTGGGGATGGTTTTACTTAGCCTTTTCCTACCAGTTTTGTCTTGCTAGCAACTCCTCCTGGTTCAGACCAAAACTGCTGTAACATCCAGCCCATCCTGCAGGGCTGAGGAAGTAATTTCACATGTAACAAGATGACTTAATTTCATTTTCCTTAGTCTGCAGAGCATCCAGTTCCCTCAGCTTTCACTTAGCCCTAGAGATGATGGATGGCCAAGTTGCACCTCCTGCTGTACCTCTCCCTCTGTAATGACTCCTGTCCCTTTGCTGTGGGTAACTGTGAGGGCACCGTGTTTCCCACATTTTAATCATGTGTTGGATCATGGATCAACTCAGATCAGTCCTGGCCAGACTAACCTACTCCTTGCCTGCAAAGTCTGCCCGACTATGTTATTCTTCTTCATCCAATCCCCTAGCAGCATGCAGAGACAATTATGGTAAGGATGGCTGTGGCTCAGCTTCACCTCTTCCCTCTCTTTGCAACGTTTCTGAGTTTGCCAGGTCTCTGCTCTACAACCAGGTTCCCCTTTCCGTGCTGACTGCCTGGCAGATATGTTCGGGAAGTGAGCAGTTCTGCTTCGGATGTTTTGCAACTCTAACTCCTTACAGCTGTTGCAGTGACTTCTCGTCTTTCCTTTCTGTAGACTGGGACAAGGTACAGCTGTTATGAGAGCACTGGCCACAAGTGTGGCTGGCAGCCATCTTTGTCTGTAAGCCTTTATTCACATTACAGCTCTTGTCCACAAATCCTTCCTAGCCCTGGGCTTCAGGAAATTTCCCCGGCAGGATATACAAGGGACCGCTCCCTTCAGCAAATAGGTTACATGAAGTTGTAGGCATTGCTAAAAGTTGTCCTCCATTTCCATCCTTATTTTGATACAAACATTTAGCAGAATCAAAATGAAGTCTTGAAGCTCTTTGGAGCTGCTGCATATTTGGTGTTAGGGAATGAGAGCTTTGAGCAAGTTCCACCCTGCCTCCTCTGAATCCCAATGTCAATTAACCAAACTCCAGTCTTCCTCTTATAATTATTCCAGAGCTGAAGATGCAGGAAGCCATACCTGGGACTCTATAAGCTATGCCATACATTTGTGATAACAGGCACTAGTACCTGCCATGCTCCCCCAGACTGCCATCCCACGTGTACTGCTTAGGACCCAATACCCTACCCGGAGTTTCCTCCCAGCCACCAGCTACCAACTGCTCCTTGTGTGATGTTCTTGCTGTTACCACAAGAGTAACATGGTGTGAATATGTGACTCATGCCTGGGCACTCTGCAAAATCACCAGCTCAGCAGTAAGGAGCATGGACCTGCTTCGGAGGACAGCTTATTCCCCAGGAGCAGTCCTGATGCTGCAAGCTGGCAGCCTATTTGTTGGGACCAGGATGGTGCAGCAAAGAGTAAGTTCGAAACAGTGTGCTTAGGATTTTCAAGGGGGACAGAAAGGAGTTAAGCATCCAGGTTCCCTAAGCACTTTAAAGATGCTACTCTGAAGACACCATTTTTTTGCATTCTTTAGTCACCTGCAACATGTCAGAATCTTGGCCTTAATATGCCAGGGCTTTTCTTTAGCTATTGCAGCGGGAGCTCTCTCTTTGTCTTCAGAACTACAAAAGCAGAAAACATTACATGCTACTTTTGTTTGGTTTGTTCTGATCTCCTGAAGATGTTGCAATTGAGTTCAGCTAAGCAGGGAATTTTGTTTGCAGCAGTCATGGCTTAACACTCTTCAATTTCCTCAAAACTCTGTGGACATTTGTGACCAAATGGTAGGAGAAGTCAGTGCTTCAGAGGGCTAGTAACAGTGGAAATATCAGAGATGATGTTGACATCTCAGGGAGAACTATGTAAACATGGCTGAATAGTGCCTCATGAGGTCCAGACCAAAGCTTCTGAAATTCAGAAGAAAAGGAACAAAGCATCCCCTTGCAAATGTTGAAAGGGGCCTGAGCCCTTCAGTGCACGTCCTGCCAATGCCTCTCAGAGATGTCTGTGACAAGGTCAGTGTCACTGTCATGGTGTTCCCCCAGAGCCTGGATGGTGATGGAGCATCTCTCACTTGCATGCTGTCCGTCATGCCTGAGCACACCTGGGAAATTCACACCCTTGTCAATCTGTGAACCTGTTCCAATATCGTTATTTTACAAGTCTTGGTGTCTGTTAAACACACCCAAGTTTTCCCAGTCTGAGACAACTTGCTAACATGGTTGTGGCTGCCTGGGTTTGCCATATATGCAAAACCATCTGGAAACTTCAGGATGCTTCTGAATCTTTTGGTCTGACACTTCCAAGCCAAGGCAAGGTGGTGTCTCCATTCTGGGAATGTATCACACCAATGTTTGGGGGCCTTTCTGGTTTCCTCATGTTTCCATCCCCATGAAGAAGGTGACAGCTGCCTGCTGCTGGCAAGTCAGCATTGTGTCAGGCAGTAGCAATTCAACCTTCTCTTACCCCAAGGTGTGCTGTGAGCTGGATACCAGCCTGGGAACAGTTGTACTGAGGGAGAATGGACCATGGCCATCCCTGAATCTTCTGGCACATCTCTTCTCAGATGTCAGGGCCTTCGCACAAACCAAGAACATGCATGGCTGCAGGCAAACATTGTGGTCTGTCTTCCTCCTTCAACTAGGATTAGAGGTTAAGAACCAGATGGGTTGTTTTGCAATCTTATTACAGTAATGACCCCATTACAAGAATTATAATTTCTATCATATTGTGCTTCCTCCTTTCCTAAGATTCTTCAGGGAAACCTCTGTTGTGTCCAGATGCTCTGTCTGGGACATGTAAAATTGTAGCTTTTATTACTCAGAGACATTGCAGCAGCTGGATGCCTGTAAAAGTCTTCCTACCTCAGCTCCAAAACCCGCCCATGGCTAGAAGGATTAACAAGAGAACAGACAAGACCACAGCGTAGATCTGTATCACAGATTTCCAGCTGTCCAACTTTGCTTTGCTCTGCGGTCAGCTTGGACAGATGACCTTCCTGTGTCAGGAACACGGCTGCATCTCCCAGGATTGTGTTTCCCTCAGGATTGCTCATGATCCCCTGAGGTATCCACTTGAGGGGTTTTAGATGAATGGCTCACACATACGTTCTTCTGATACCACTTGTTAATTCTAAAGGCCAGTATGGGTCCCCAGGGCTGTACACCCTCTCAGCTTCTCACTGGCAGGGCATGAGAAGTTGAAAGTCCTTGACTAGTCTAAGCACTACTTAGCAACAACTAAAACATCAGTGTGTTATCAACATTATTCTCATGCTAAATCCAAAGCACGACACTATGCTAGATACTAGGAAGAAAATTAACTCTATCCCAGCTGAACCCAGGACAGATCTGCATAAGTCACCTGGGGACTCACAGCATTAGAGATGGCCTTGATTTCCCCTATACTTTTCCCATAGTATATTCAACTTTTGCACCAAAGGTGTGGTGCTTGTTCTGTGGAGCTACTTGTGCAAAGGAGGTGGGAGAGGCTGGCTGTGGTCAAGGGTGGTCACAGTGAGCCATGTCTTCCCATCCCACACAGAAATCTGGGGTCCTTGGCCTCAAAGGGTGGAAAGAGGTTATTCCAGAGAGAGAGACTGTAGCTTTGGCCCAGCACCACACTGTCTGTAGTCATTGTGGTTTGATAGGCACTGATTCCACATCCTCTCATCACTTTCATATCCTGCATCACCTTTGACAGAGGACCCTGATGCCACATGGCAACAAACAGAGGCTGAGATCCTGACATATATGGTTTCTCCATGGCAAAAGGAACAAAACATACAATTTCTGACTTATCACTTCAGAGGATATCACTTCAGTGCATTATATATCATGTGAAAATAATTTAAATGGCACACTAGAAATATATCACTTTAAATGTATTGTTTCCTTCAAATCTTCCTCTGTTTTTCCTGTTTGAGAAGCTCCAAATACTTGTCTCTGCATATTCTCTTTATCACTCATTGCTTTGGGCGTGCTTATCTGGTTCCCACCCTCCTTCCCTAAACAAGTCTGTTTTTTTACTTGTGGGCAAGAACCTAAATTTTTCCATAAGCTTTCTCCTGCAAACTCAACCCCTGGGAAAGTCACTGCTTGATTTGAAAGGAACACGGAAATTATGCCACTGGGTATGGATGTCACTGGGGCAAGGCAGCTTTCTGATTACAACATAGTCAGCTCTCTCACTGATGCAGCCTTCTCCATTCACCTTTTGCACCTCTCTGTCTTTCTGCCTCCCCTTCCCCCTTATGTCCCTTTGTGGAAGGTGTTCCTGGGAAGGTGGACCTGGCTTCTTATCACCCCAAAGGCACGTGTCCCTCCTTCCTTCCTACATCTCCTCTTTGCTGGGGAAGAGCCATTTGGCTTCATCTGATATGGATATTCCTGGCGCTGCTGGTCTCATGCCTGCATTCCTCCCAGGAGAAGTTTACGAAGGGGACCCCAAGGCAAGATCTGTAAAGCTTTTCATTGACATCTGTTGGTGTTTGTAAAGCATCTAGAGAACAATAACTGAGTGGAGCTTGGCTTCCTTTTTACTACTGAACTGAAACAGGAACAGCTGTCTTGATGACAAAAGAACTGATACAAGACACATGCTTGGTTATTTGGTGCTTCTTTTCATTTAATTATGGGAAGGTTCCCTAAGGAGTACGAGAAATGTGATTTTCCACCTTTATGCCAAAGCAGAACTGAGCTTGAGCCCATAAAGAGCACAGGGAGGAATAGCCACAGGGCAATTCCCCAAGGAATTGAATACACGAGCTAGTGGTCCTCTGCCTGCTTAGAGTGAGTGTTAGATTCCTTTTGAGTAAATTTCACTTACTGCATGCAGAATTTTTCTAGTTTCTGTTAAAGAAAACCCACTGGCTGCATGCAAATTTCCACAGAAGAAAAGCAGATTTCTTCGGAATTCTCCAGCAGGATGGAATTAATAGTTGCAAGATTTAAAAGTAACAGAAGTTTAACAAAAACACTAATTCTAAATCAGCATTTAATCCATTTGATTTTCAAAGTCCAATAACTTTTTAAGAGTATAGAATTGCTTCAATTCTTCCATCTGCCACTGGAAATCTTTACCCCTTTAAAAGCACAGTGCAGGACTTTAATAATGTTGGAACAATTAAGGCTGTAACATACAATGCTATACATTTTAATTGCTCATTTCACCATTATAACATTGTAGGATATTTTAAATCTATGCAATTGTAATGAATAGCTTTAGGAAAATAAAATATGGCTTTGGCGCTAAATTTAAAATGAAATGTGTGCCACAGTATCTGGTGTTAGACCCAAAGACATGTATAGGATAGAAATCCTCCACTCCCGTAAACTGACATCCTTTTTTGGTTACTACATGTGTGAAAAGCCCCTGTTATTCATGATCTAGTTAGCTTTAAAGAAACCACAAAACCTCTCATCTTTGGATTGGAAAGCTGCATGTACTGGTCTTCTGAGACATCCTCACCCTAAAAAGTGGCAGACTCAAGTAGTGCTCCAGAGCTCTGCTAGAATCATGGAGTCAAGCAAATGATGGGATCTCATGCAGGCAAGAATAGATGGAAATCCTGACCAGCTAATACATGCCGCTGAACTGTAGACTTATGCCCTAAAAGAAAGATCTTTATTATTTCATAATGGTGAACTTTATTTGGTGTGTTCTGGAGTAGGACGCGAGCATTTTTCCATGCCAAGTAGAAACATATTGAAGTTGATCAAGAGTTTCTTCTACCCATCTCTCTCCCTTCCCTAAGTTTCAGTAAGGAACTTCAAGTCACTGCAGGTATAATAAAAACTAAATCCTTTGCTTCAGTGTTGGTAGAATTTTCATTATACACAGCTTTCTGTAATTTCATCTGGAAGTGATTCAAGCTGTTGCCTCATGCATAATAGCAGTAATGTAAGAGCCAGACCAAGCAAAGGGAAACTGCTTACGTAATGTGGGTGAACACTAGGGAACACTACTCATCTCCTACTAGGGATGAGCAGACACAAACTTGTTTTGAGAAATTCTTGCTTGTACAACGTAATTACCACCTCTCTTGGAAGTTAAACACGGCATCAGCGAGAGCTTTATTTATGGTAGATCCTGATTTAGGTTATGGATGTGAGCAGAATTTGCCTTTCAGTCCCTGACCTGAACTCCTATTTCTGGTCTTTGTGCCTTTGACTCCCTTTTGTAGGTGAATCATTGATAGAACTTCATTGAGAAGAGCATTCAGGTTTATATTCTCACCTCAGTTTTATGTTCATAAATGCTCTGGGTCTAATTTCAACTATACAGTTGCTTTTACTTGACCCTGATAAAAAGTTTTGTTTTGTTTCAGTGCAATTGTTTTGGGCATTTAGCTTGCTGCCAGAAGCTGTTTGGAATATCTAGCTCGTGTAAGGCTGAGGTATAAGTTATTGAGCAAAGGCATGTCCATCTGCCCATCCATTCTTATTTTTTGAACAGGACATACACAACTGTGTGATATTTGGGTTTGGACTTGGTTTAGATCTCAGTTCCTGGTCTGATTCTGCTCAGCAGAGTGTTTTTATCAATGAGTTGTTTAAGGTCAGGTGTCTCAATGCGGTCCTGAAACCCTATTTCATTCTCTTATTCCTCCCTTTCATTTGATTATGTTTTCCTTTCTTTTGCACAAAACCAAATATTGCTAGGATGCAAGTAAAAAAGCAACTGGAANTATTTAATAGGTGAGTTCTCAGAAAGGAGATTTTTGTGCTAAAAAATGAATGTCAGTTCAACAAGTGGTCTGATTTTGTTGTTTGTTCTGTTTCTGGTTTTAGTATTCTTATTCTTAAATGCTGAATAATCTCCTAAATTCCAGAGAATATGAAAACAAATAAAATTTTCTATTGAAGCAAATCAAGGCAAATCAATTTGTTTTGCTGTGCCCTGATCAGCTGTGCTGATTGGAGCAGGGTGAGGCTCACACTAAATTACAGACAGCTATTTTCCTCCTCTGCAGTCTATTTGATTTGGCCAAAACTGAAGAGGTCAAAGTCATGTTAGCTGAAAATCAGAAATCTGAAAGCTGATGAGTATAGGCTTGAAAAGAACTACTAGGAAGATGACTCAAGCTATGTCAGGAGTTCCCTGTTTTTGATGAGCTGGGAGAGGTGCCAATAACTCTGCAATAGGTTATACTATTTCTGAGGAATGATTAATCACTATGTGAGATGCTGTTTGCAACAGGAAGGGAGAGGCTATGTAGTCTATTGACTGCAAATACTGTACTGTTGAATAGGGACTGTTTCATTATTAGGGTTTCTGTGTATAATTTGCCTGAAATAGTTTATACTGTTGAAGAAACAGGATGGCCCACAGGGCAAGGTGTGCTTGCTGCTACCTACAGAACAGTAATTATAGTGGGGTCATTTAAATAAGCAATGCATAAATGACACTATATATTTTTGTTTGTTTGTTTCTGAAGCAGGTAAGTGTGTCCTGAAATCACCTACATTGGTTCTGCAGGAGAATACTCAGCAACTGGCAGTGCATGCTGGTCATTTTGAAGATAAGTGAGACCTTTGAATCAAGAGGGAAAGTAACTGATTTTCCTGGCATTTAAATTGGAGATTGCATTAGGTTTCTTAGCAATTAGAACATTGGGTCACCTACTCCCATGCAGTTTTAACAGAACACTTGAGGGAAAACTAGTCTCTTCCTGGAACTGATGAAGGAACATTGGGCATCATCATCACTCTGGCCTCTGACCAAAGATAAGAACAACCTCTGCTGATTACTTGATAGCATCTGTGAGAAATGAAAGTAAATTTGCTGTCTAAGAAGGATTTTTCTCATTGTGTCACAGAAGACCATGGCTCTTTTGGATAGCTTTCTTAGGCAGCCTGAACTCCATGGCCAGCAGATTCAACTCAGTCCAACCTCCCTAAGAATCAGATTGTACCAACCAAATACTTGGTTCCTTGAAAACATTGTTCTGGGCCTGACAGGGAGCCTTTCAGTAGAAATGGAATGACAACAGGTGTTGGGGTCTGTCATAACCCTGTGATCCAGGTTCTCTGTCTGGGGGACAGGAGAGCAGGTAGTTCTTGCTCTGGCATCCTTCAGTAACTCCAGTCAAAGGTGTAAACACTACAAAGTTAAGAGACACTTCATGCTCTCTTGGTAGACTCAGTTTTGTTCTGGGAAGATTTTGAAGTAGCATTTGGCATCCTAAAGAGGCAGTAGGGAGTGAACCCTCTCTTTGTTCCCTTTTAGACCTAAACTACAGCCAGCATCCTCCTGTTTACTTCTAAGCGCTGTCAGTGTAATAGCAGGTTTGCATCACTCATTTAATACAGTGATATGAACTGTTCTAGAAGGGCTGTTGGAGAGTTTTGTTGGCTTCTCCTAGCCAAGAAGACATCTGTGTTTGTTTTTTACACTTCTGAGGGAGAGATGTTGGCTTTAGAGCTTGTCATGTTTCCATGTGTACCTGTGATTTCCTTGTTCTCTGCCTTTTCACTATAGGCCAAAGCTGTTCATATTTCAAAACATTCCTGAAGCAATAAAGCTTCCTGAAGCTGGTCAAAGCTGCTCGCCCTCACTTGTCTCTATCAGGTCTTCTTGGGAGGCTTTTGCACTGCTTTTTCGTGATGGCATCATCTTTAGGAAGCACGGCTCACTGCTGACGATGATGGAGTTCAGGACCAGCTGCAGAAAGGCTGAAGAACTGGAAAATGGTACTGGAAACTAAGCCTGCAAGTCACAAGCCTTCACTGCTAATCCAGCTTTGGCATGGATGAATTCTGTGACCATCTGTTTTGCTTCTGGTTTGGTTGTTTCTTACCTTTTTGGCTTCTTAGGCTGTGAACAAGTCACTAGCAATTAGTGAAGGAGCTCACCAGGCCCTGTAAATGTGGCTGAAGGTAAGCAAGAGTTGGATGTTTAACTTCCTAAAACCAGATGTCTACAGAGGTGCCACAGATTTTGCATCTCTGGCAAACTCTTAAGTCATGGGTTGGTTTTCCATGGTCTTAAGGGTAATCATCTCTCTGTTTTTTGTTGTAGCATTTAACTCAATGGAAACTTGCAAGAACTGCTGTATAATAAAACAAACAAACAAAAAAACCCCACAGACAAAACCCCACCATTTCTCTGTTGTGCACAAAGTGAAAGCATGTGCTCAGTCTGCAGTGACTCGCCCCACGAGACAGCAATCAGGTCCACCTCTCAGCCATCCTTAAGGCCCTACAGGGCAGGGGATGGGTCTGTATTCCTCTGACCTTACCTTCTGAGAAATGCACTGCCTGGGCAAATATCCCCACCAGCTTTCATCTAACTGTCCTTGGGGAGCTTGCTGGTGCTGCTCCATGGCTCAGGACCCTGTCTGGTGTTGTGTCACTGAAGCTGCTCTGACACTGCCTGAAGCTGCAGGAGCAAACCGAAGCTGAGCATGTGTCCAGGGTTCCTCCCAGCCCCGTGCCAAGAAGTCCCTGTGCCAGAGTTACACTCTGCCCAGTGAGGGGTGCTGCAGGGCAGGTGGGGGGATATGCGTCCTCAGCAGGACTCAGATCACATACTGAGTGACTTAGTCTTTGCCTTCACTGAAATGAAGGAGGAAAAAAAAAAAGATTAAAAAAAGTAAAAACACTTAATGTCTTATCTCTGGTTAACATTATGAGCCAAGTTTGTAATCTCTTTTTTTTTTTTTTTTTATTTTTTATTTTTATTAAATGAAGCTCCTCTTTTTAAAGCATTCTGCAGTGACACTGTTCTCTGTCTACTGACCACGAGGTTTCAGCTCAGCGCTTCCCCTGCCTTGTGCTCGGCTGACGTCCTGCTCGTTGCTGACTGGGACATCCCACTTCTCCTTTTCTGCATGTGGCCTGCATGATGCAGGACCTCCCTGGTGTGTTCTGACTTTGTGTGATATCCATCAGTGGCTGGAGGAGTCTGCCAGGCTCCTGCATGTCTGCTAAGCAAGCACATTGATGAAAAACCACCTGAGAGAGGTTTTCTTATCTTTGTGCACTATAAATACACCATCCTGCTCCATTTCATTGATGAGGTAAGATGAGGATAAGACTAAATAGCAAAAAGACTAAATAGCAAAAAACCCCATACTTCCCAGGTTTCCCCTAAGGTTCCTTTTCCTACAGCAGTGTTTCCACAGAAACATCTCACAGCAGTGCACTAAACAAAAAAACTCAGCCAGGAATAATGAAACGAGCGTTGTGTCCTTTGCAAGCCTGATGCAATTAGGTTTGGTAAATGCAACATGAGACAAGGGAATTACTTATGGTTGTGTAGAGACTTCAGTCCAGGGAGTAGCTCTATCTTACAGGCTTCAAATGAACACAGTAAAAGAAAGAAGATAAATTTGGTTGTGACCCTTGGTGGTCCCTGCAGGTTAGCAGGCTGCTGGAGATGTTATTTGTTAAAAGCCAAAGCAGACATTAATATTGCTATTCAAAAAGTGGAGGAAAATGCTCCCAACTTTTCAGCCAATGTCAATAATTTGCTGAGGTTGGAGTCTATCCAATTGTCAGTTTTTGCATGTTTTGGCTATGCTTGCCTCATTGTTTTAGCCAAAATTTCAACCTGTGGTATATTTACAATTGTAAGTTGGTATGTTGCTTAATGCAAAACAAGCAGAAGGAGAAAACAGGTAATTTTGTAGGTGGCTTCCCATTCACCTTTGCCTTTCCAAAGGTTTCTCTATTCTTTTTTTTCTTTTTCCTTTTTTGATGACCTAAAAGATATTCTGGGGGAAACTACCTTGTAAAATACAAAAGTTTTTGTGGGTTCTTTTATTTGCTTGTTTGCTGATATATTTCCCAATTCTTTCTCATTTTCTCATTTCATTTTTTAAATATTCAGGGCTCTCAGTTGCAAGCTTCTTCCTCTGACAAATAATGTGAGTCATTTTCTGGCTTCTTGTCAGTGGCAGAAATACGCATAAAACTAACAAATACCGCCTCCACAATGTAAAACCTTTTCCTTCGAGGTTTGCAATGCTTGTTCATTGTCATTCAGTATGAATTGGATGGTGTGGTACCAAAATACAGACATGTTTTGAGGGTACTAATTTCATTATAATTATAAATGTTATTTCTCTGTGGAATGTTAGGTGCTTCTGTGCAGTGGTTTGAAATGGTTATTAAAAGCAAGCCATTAACTAGGGTTCAGGATCTAATGTTGAACTCTAGGTTGAATAAAGGTTGAATAAAACCTTTTCACTTAGAACAATAATCCTAATGAGACATTGTGATACATTGAACTGGGTATTTTTGATGGGAGCATCATGTTTTAGAGTAAAACTGCTGGTTTTAAGATGTTTGTGCAGGAGGCATTTTGAAACATCAACATTGGAAAGGAAATATATTTCTTTAGAAATTACAGAAGTTTTTGTTTCACCTTTTTCAAAGAAAAAATTATTTGGTGTCGTTATTCAGTGAACTTCTATATTTTTAGTTTTCATCCCACTCTAAGGTAGAAAAAACAAATGTCAGAAATTGTCCTGGGGTGCAAGTTTTCAAATGTGGTAAACCAGGACTTTAAGGCCACCAAGTCTCTCAGTGTTCCCATCATTAAACTTGCTTAGAAAAAAAACCTTACTTTGTAAGAATTCAGCCTGTCATTCCCTCCTTGCTTAAATAATTTTGCATGTTTGAAGATCAAGATTAAACATTTCAAAGCTGTGAGGACTTTTACCTGAGGAGTAAATAAGGATAAGAAGGAAGGATATATTTTAGATTTTTTTCCCCTGTGTATTTCAAAGTTGGGTTTGAAAGAGGATGAGCAAACTCTGTAAACTACAGATGGAGATTGCATAATACTTTTAGAGGTGAAGAAAGGATGTAGGATTCCTGAATGCCAGCACAGTGAGGTTTTCAGTATCTGTTTGTGAACATCACATTTTCCCAAGCCTCCAACTCTGAAATGTCAGGTTTTAACTAAAACAACACAGAACAAGCCCTGAGCATGTCAGGGAGATTCAGAGGTAACTTGCTGGGACAAAAAGCTGTTCTGTAACTCTGGCTACATAATTCACCAGGATCCAGCTGCTTCTGCTGCCAGAGATGGGGAAACCAGGATCCAACTGCAGCTGCTCAGCAGGTCCCTGCCCTGTGCAAGCGGTGGGTGGCTATAAGGTGAGTGCTGCTCTCCACTGCCCTCAGCTTTCCAGTGCTCTGCTCAAGTGAGCAAGCGATCCTAACATCCATGCTGCCACACAGGTTTCCAGAGCCTCTCGCTTTTCAGTCGATGAGAAATCATAGGATTTGGGCTCTCCACCTGTTCTGCAATTGTTACATGAGGAGAGGTATCACAGGTGTCAGGCTGTATTTTGAAAGTCTGATCCAATTGCTAACTACTTGTTTTTAGCTGAATAAAGTTGCCCATCTGAAGAAACTGAAAGAAAAACCCCAACAAACCCCAAAACAAACATACCAAAATGAAAATCACAGTTTGCTCAGGGACTTCGGTCTTGAAGGAGAAGCATGAACTCACATTCAACTCCTGGTTTTGCTTCGTGTTTATTTTGTAGAGTGGAAGCAGCTTTAATCTCTCTGTGCTTCAGCTCCCAGATCTTGCCCACAGGGTGCCTCATTTCTTTTCTCCCACCTACTTCCATGCATTTCTCTGCTGTGCTTAACCTCATATCTCGTCCTTCTTTGCCATGGTCAACACATCCCTTTG
The DNA here is from genome assembly GCA_013400535.1 of Scopus umbretta. Classification (NCBI taxonomy): domain Eukaryota; kingdom Metazoa; phylum Chordata; class Aves; order Pelecaniformes; family Scopidae; genus Scopus; species Scopus umbretta. The sequence goes on along the minus strand of VZTL01051822.1, from coordinate 30,825 downwards.
CATAGTTGTCTTGGCTCCTACTTTAACAAACAAGTCCTTAATTTTGCTTAAGACAGTTTAGGGAAGGGAGAGTATTTGAAAGGACACACTGGGGTCCTGGAAGAGAGGCCCTGGTGACGTCTGCAGAACTCAGTCCTTGGGGTAACTGCAGGGAGTCTGTCTGTCTGTGCATAGGAGATGGACAGACAGGGCCCCAAAGTTTTCATGTCCCTTTTTTTGAGTTTTCTCAGCATGCTTTTTTTATTTAGTGACTCTGAGTCAAAAAACAAACATCCTAGGGACGCATGCCTTGAAATATTTTATCATTTAAAAAGAAACATTTGAGGACAGAATTGATAGCAAGATGCTGCTCAAGGGGAGATCTTATATAAGAACCTCTGTGTGTGAACACATGATCAGTTTAGGCTAAAACCAGATGGAAAATGGGAATCCTTCCCACATCCTTGTGTCTCTTACAGCACGATCAGTGCTCTGCTGAGCCTGTTAATTGCCTGCCACTTTTTGCACATAATTTTTACTGTCAAGGCTCAGCAATGTTCTCCTCAGAGCAGTGTTCAGTGGGTAGACTTTCTCTTTTGGTCCATTTCGCATCTCTCCCAGCTGCCAGTGGTGCACTGGTCAAGGCAGATGCTAAAATGCAGGTGGCTTTTTATTATAGAAATTAATCATAGAATCATAAAATCATTAAGATTGGAAAAGACCTCTGAGATCGTCCAGTCCAACCATCAACGCAACACCTCCATGTCTACTAAATCATGTCCTGAAGTGCCACATCTACATGTTTTTTTGAACACCTCCAGGGATGGGGACTCCACCAGCTCCCTGGGCAGTACAGGGGCACGATCATTTCCCTACTCCTGCTGGCCACACTATTCCTGTTACAAGCTAGGATGCTGTTGGCCTTCTTGGCCACCTGGGCACACTGCTGGCTCATATTCAGCCGGCCATCAACCAGCACCCCCAAGTCCTTTTCAGCTGGACAGCTTTCCAGCCACTCTTCCCCAGGCCTGTAGCATTGCATGGGGTGGTTGTGACCAAAGCTCAGGACCCAGCACTTGGCCTTGTTANTAAATGATGGAGAGTGGCTTGGCAAGCTCCACCACCAGCTCCCTCAGCACTCTCGGGTGGATTCCATCTGGCCCCATAGACTTATGAGTGTCCAGGTGGCGTAACAAGTCATTTACTGCTTACTCCTGGATTATGGGGGGTTTATCCTGCTCCCCGCCCCCATCTTCCAGCTCCTGGGGGTGGATACCCTGGGGAGAACTGGTCTTGCTATTAAAGACTGGGGCAAAGAAGGCATTAAGTACCTCAGCCTTCTCCTCATCCCTGGTGACCATGTTTCCCCCTGCATCCAACAAGGGATGTAGAGTCTCCTTGGCTCCCTTTTTGCTGCTAATGTACTTGTAGAAACTTTTTTTATTATCTCTTACAACAGCAGCCAGACTGAGTTCTAGCCGGGCTTTTGCCTTTCTAATTTCCTCTCTGCATGACCTAACGAGATCCCTGTACTCTTCTTGAGTAGCCTGCCCCTTTTTCCAAAGGTGGTAAACTCTTCTTTTTTTCCTGAGTCCCACCAAAAGCTCCCTGTTCAGCCAGGCCGGTCGCCTTCCCTGCCAGTTTGTCTTACAGCACTTCTTGAATAGTGTCCAGCCTTCCTGGACCTCTTTTCCCTTCAGGACTGCCTCCCAAGGGACTCTCTCAACCAGTGTCCTGAACAGGCCAAAGTCTGCCCTCCAGAAGTCCATGGTAAAGGTTTTGCTGACCAACCTCCCTTACTGCACTGAGAAGCGAAAATTCTATCATATCACGGTCACTAAGTCTGAGGCAGGCTCCGACCACCACTTCTCCCACCAGTCCTTCTCTGTTTGTAAACAGCAGGTCAAGCGAGGCACCTCCTCTGGTAAGCTCACTTACCAGCTGTGTCAGGAAGTTGTCTTCTATACACTCCAGGAACCTCTTAGACTCCTTTTGCACGGTCCAGAGACACCAGTTGTGCTGTTGTGCAGCCAGCCCTCCAGTGGTCATCCAGGCTTTACTCACTGCATTAGACAGTCTGTTCTGATACAAATCTTGCCAAAAATAGAGCTTCAGTCCAACATCCAAAACTCCCAAAAGAATAACAGCCTTAATACCATACTGAATACTTACAGGATGTATGATTCTGTCAGACATTGTTGAGGTAGTTGCTATTTTAAGGGAGATTGGGAAAATAAAAGATCACCACCAAGGAAAAAATACTTCAGACACTTAATCCTGAGTTTTTCTATGAAAAAAAAAACCAAACCTTGGAAAATTCAGAGCATAGTCTGCATAAAGCTCACAAGGGACAGGAGGTGAGTCTGTCCTTCCACAGGCCCCAGCCATGAAGTCAGGCTCCTCTGTAATGATTTTCTCTCTCCTCTCCCTGATGGTGCTTCAAGAAGAAATATGCTGTCTCCTGGCTGTGACATGTCAGGAGCAGAAATACTAAAAGGGCTGCTCTTCTGGTAGCAAGAGCATGGCGTTTATGAGCAAGCACAGTTAAACACAGATTTTTCTGTTTGGTTTGGCAGACCACAGAAGCTGGGGTGCTAATTCAACCCTTCTCCCAGATCTCTTGATTGCAGAAGTTGCCAAGTCTTCCCTTGCCTCAAAATATTTACAGCAGGTGATCTTTTGCTACATGACAGCATTTCTTGTCTCATAAGCTGTGTGTAATTAATAGGTCCAAGGGTGTAACCCAATCATGCCTTGAGATCATACCCAGGTGAAGTCCAGCTAGGAATAACTACTATAACTGGCTAGGAATAATTTTTACAACTTCCTGAAAGGAGATTGTAGTGAAGTGGGTGTTGGTCTCTTCTCCCAAGTAACTAGCGATAGGACAAGAGGAAATGGTGTCAAGTTGTGCCAGGGGAGGTTGAGACTGGATATTAGGAATCATTTGTTTACTGAAAGAATGGTGAAGCATTGGAACAGGCTGCCCAGGGAGGGAGTGGAGTCACCAACCCTGGAGGTGTTAAAAAAAACAAGTAGATGTGGCATTTCAGGACATGGTTTAGTAGGCATGGAGGTGTTGAATTGTCGGTTGGACTAGGTGATCTCAGAGGGCTTTTCCAACCTTAATGATTCTATGATTCTAACTACTGTCTCAAAACCACCATGGTTTCCTTGGATGGAGTATCTGGATACTCAGGACAGACAGCAGCAACAGCTGGAGTTTGCATTTCCTACTGAGCTGGGTGATGAGAGCTATGGGGTGGCTTGAAGTCATCTGCATCAGTGTGAAAATCTCTGAAGCCACTGGGATTACATGAGGTCTGGGAGAGGACTGGGGTTTCCCTCTGCATGATGGCCACATATGCACATGGGGTCTGGCAGCCTGTCCCCTCTGGGTAAGGGTGGGTGATGTGCAGGCTCTCATAATATTCATAAGAACGTTATTTAGGGGACTTCACACAGCTTTCTTAAACAGCCCCTGGTAATTATTCACTGGCACACATCTCTCCTACTTGTTACAACAGTTGTTGAAAGTGATTCATGCCAGTAGTTTTCTCCTTGAAGGCCCTGCCATGTCACGGCCATGTGGTCTGATTTCTCCTTGGCTCTGCACTACTCCTGGCTCAGCCCTGGGGACTGGCAATGGATAACCAGGAGGAAACATGGATTGCTAAAAGTAAATCAAGCCATTTTGCTAGATAAGAAATGCTTCTTAAAAGTTCACTCACATCACAACAAAACTCAAAGCTGGTACAGATATTTATAACTCTAAGAAACTGTAAGTGAGATTTATCACTGTCCCTGTGACTCCAGTGATTTTGCAGGAGCCCAGGGGAAATGTGGGGGAAGCCCTGACCTCTGAAAAGCTCACCCTCCCTGCAGGCTTTGGGTGGCTGCCTGGCTCCATATGCCCCTCATCTGAAGGCTCCTGAGTGGTACTGATCCCTGTTAACTCAAGCTGGCCCAAAGACATTGCAGCCAGCTGGCATGCTGGTAGCTTCCTTGCTGTTGACTCTCTGGAGTAAGACCATAAATTGCAGTCTCTAATTAGAGACTTTTGCCCTGCATGGATGACAGTAAGTCTAGGAATAAAGACAGATGACAGTAATCAAGAACTGGATCAATAACCTTAATTCTAGAGCAGAGACAGCCCATATTAATTCAAAGTAAAACCCTCTAGACTGAGAATTTAGTGGCCAGAGAAATTGATTTTGAAAACTCATTTGTTTCCTTCTTTTTTTCTCTAATGCAATGTTTCCAGCAGGGAATGGATTCCTTCCTCCAGAGATGAACATTGCCAACTTTGTCTCCAGTTTCCCTGTGGAGACAGTCAGGCAGGAGTGTGGGGAGATGCATGACACCTTCTCTCAATGCTGTGTATTCCCCCCAGCAGAGAGTATTTTCCAGTGACAACAGGCAGTCTCAAGGGTATTTGGTGTAAGGAGCATGCATGCTGCAGAGCCAGCTAGTCCTAGCCCCATCCTGGTGCTGGGGATTTCCCACTCTGTATTTCCAAATGTATTTCCACTGCTGACAACCAACTATCAGGGAACCCAAGTGAAGGTCCAGGCTCTGCGCTGGCCGCGGAGGAGCCTGGGCTTGGTTTTCCTGGGCTTCTTCACCTGCCTGCCCCTGCTTCTCCCTCAAGCGATGCTTTCCAGTGGCTAGAGGTGGTGGATGCGCAGCCTGTGCTGCAGAGCAGGGAGACAGCAGTGTCCACCACTGACTCAGCCTGTGTAGGACGGGGAACTCCACAGTCTCTGTGAGACCAGCAACACGAGTGGGGGCTCCTAGTAACCCTGACCAACAATGCCCCACCGGGTGCCAGGGTACAGGGAAGAGGCTAGTGGACAAGTGGAGGACCTTAGAAGGCCTATGTGATTCCCTTTTCTTTTGCCAACACAGATTTCCTGTGTGACTCCCCACAAGTAATTTAGTGTCTCCTTGGTTCCTCATTTGCACAAACGGACTTTCCCTATCTCATAGGAATGATACAAGTATAAATATGATAATGAGCCTCAGATACTCTCTTGACATAGACCGACTGAGTCTAATTAAATCAGTACCTCCTCAGAGTAAACAGCCGGAAAAGATCCTGATTTTATGGGAATACTGGAGATTTCGGTTATTCCTGAAAAAAACAAGTAATATTTTGAGTGACTGCATCAGAGTACACGGTGGTGTTTGGAAGTTGTTCTTGATAACTGATTCCATTTGTCACTTACAGGACATAGTAGTTTGGCTGTTTTACAGCATGTGGCTTTTAAGTTCTTGAATGCATAAAGAGAAGGTTGTAAGGACAGAGCAAACAAAGAGTAAATTACAAGTCATATGTTCTCCAATGTAAGCAGCAAATATTCTTGTTGAGAGCAAGGCGTTCACTTGTGAAGGGAGAGATTTTTGATATCTGTGGATGGGGATCAGGACATCATTTGCAAGGAGGGTGCACGAGTCTAACGGCAGGTTCTTCTTCACCACATCCAAATCAGAGCAAACGTGCAGGCAGAAAAGTAATTACAGGAATAGGAACTTGCCCATGGCTTGGAGACTGGGCTCATACAGTGCAGGAGAGGGATCCAAGACATCACACAAGGCTATGGAAAGCACCAAGGCAGTGTTTAAGCATTTCAGTGTGGTTTTGTCAACTGATGTATTTTCCTGAAGAGGAGGGTCCAATAAAGAGAGACTGAGACAGAGCCTGTGCTGAATTGGGGAATTCCTCCCAGGCCAGTGACACATGCAGGTGGGCTGACAGGGTGGCTAACACCTGCTTTGGTCACGAAGGTGTTAATGAGAGCTAAATGACTCCATTAGCCTCTGCCTTGCTCTGCTCCTGCAGGTGTGTGCATGGGGGAAGAAGATGAAAGGGGGAGTGAGAAAGGAAGGTGGTTATGTTGAGGGTGGTTTCTTGCAGGCTAGGAGAGGGGTCTGCAGTAGGTGCTTTGGTGTGTAGTGGGGCTCAGGTGTCTAGATGTACTGATCCCTGAAAGTATGCAGGAAAACAGGTATAATATATTATTTGGGGTGGTTGTAAGGGAAGCTGAGAGTGCCTGATTGCTGATGGTCACAATTATGGTTGGGTTTTTTTTAGCCACTTAGTCCTGAGTCCTTTAAGTAACCAAGTGAAAAACACTCAAGTAATGCAATAGTTCAGGTTCATGCTTATCTGATGTTTCCTGTTGCATATGACTCTGAGTTGAGTTAGTGCTTCACTTCTTCAGCTAAAGACTTTCTCTGGTCCCGATCCACATAAGTAAGCAGGCTCTGTCTGCACTGCTTGGCAAATAAATAAAATAGTGATGAATACAGGGTGAGCGAGGAGATGTCATCCTACTGTCTGAGCCCATTGGTGTGATTTCTGAAATTTCTTGTAAATCCCTGCTGTGTGGGAAGGCTGTGCTGCGGCAGATAGCAGCCTTCTGCCATGCTTCTCTCTAATGCCTGGAGCATGGCTCTCAAAGAACTCCAGGGTGGACTCCCAGCTCTCCCTGGCTCTGTGACTGCCTGTCCCAAAGTGAATGGGGGGGAAAAGGAAATAAAATAAGAAATATTTGGTTTGGCTAAAGAGCCAGATGAGAAAGCCTGTAAAGGGGAAAATAGTGACAAGCCAGTAATGTCCTGGCTGATCTCTATTTTCTTTCTGTCTCACAGATCAGAGATTAATGACAGATAAGAATAGGGGAATGGCAGGGTAAAAAGAAATAACACTTGCTCAGTGGTATTTTTCATCAGAGTCTGGAAGGTAGCTGATGCTATCACTTACTCATGACCTCTTTGATTAAAGATTTCCTAGTAGCCCCTTTGAGGGGCTAGTAAGGCGCTGGTAGGGAGCTCTCTGCTCACTGGAGGATGGCCTCACGTGGTGCAGTAAGCCTACCAGTTTGTGGATGGTTAGCATCCATGCCAATTCCTATGGCACCAGGTCTGGTCTGATAGCCAAGAAGACACACAGGTTGGCCACTGTATCCATATGGGCAGGAGAGAGGGTGTGATTGTGGCTTCTGATGAGGTTTCTTTCATGTGATACAGGTTGCTGAATGATAAACGACTGGGAATGTGAATGCTGACACACAACTGTCATGTTCAAAAGCTTCAGCCAAAAAGGAGAATCTGTCCCACACTAGAGTGATCTCATGTCTCCTGTGCTCCAGGTGAATGCCACAGCCCCAGGCTCAAGGACTCTTCTCACCTTCAGGTTGAAACAGGTAAGAGTGCTCTTACACAGTGGGCAAGAATTTAAGGAATCTGCCACAGGAAGCTGGAGGAACAAATAGTACTGGATAGTTTAGAAAGTGATTAATCTGTTCATGGACCTGTTAATCATGAGTTTAACACTAAAGGGAATATGTATGGATGTACCTTCTGAAACTATTGCTATACAGGTGGATGTGAGTGTGGAAGCAATAGGATAGGAGGGAAATGAAATGCTCCATGTTCTCCCTAAACAGCATCTTCTGCCACTGTTGTTCAAGAACTGTCTGCAACAGACCATTGGCCTGACATTCTAGGATGTCCCCTATGTCTTTAAGGGTCTTCAGTCTTTGCTTTATTGGCAGAATGCTCGGTCTGGGTTACTGACTGGCAGCGTGGCTCGTATCAATCCAAACGGGCCTATTGGGAGGCATGGGCTCTGTCTGCGCTGCTTGGCAAAGGACATGGTGCACCCGCTGCACCCTCTGGGAGCCTGGGCAGAGCACCCTGTGGTTCATGCCTGCTCCCTTGGCATGTAGTTCCTTCCCCTGCAGACTAAGGGAGAAGTGAGATGGGTCTGTGGTTAGGCCTTTTGGGGAAAGACCCTTGTGCCAGAAGAATCAGCACTGTGAAGACCATATCTGTCCCCATGGATGTTGGAAACAAATCGCACTTTTGAGTGCAGAAACCTTTTCCAAGAACTTCCACTGAAGCTGCTACCTTCTCATGCAAACCCCTTATTTTGCCAAAGTGGTGTTTTTGGAGATGAGCCCTGAGCTGAATGAAGTGCACACTGCCAGTGCTGTACTTACAATTAAAATTAAAATATTATTGGGGTTTTTTTTTGCCTCTGAGTGGCAGAGGGTTGCTTACCCACCACTTGGGGAAAGCCACTGAAGGTGAGGTATTCCCAGATGCTGGGGTAGTGATTCCTGAGGTCAATAAAGGCTATCAGAGCCCTTCAGAGAGGACTAGGAGAGTGTTTTGTGAAGCATGAGTTGAAGTTGTTAGTCTTCTGCTGATTTCCAAGCTGTGTAAACATAAACCTAAACGAATGAGCCTTGGTTTGGTTCCACTAGATCTGACATTAGACAGGTCTTAATGTACGATGAAAGCAAAATAGCCTAATTTGTATCCTCTACTGCAAAGGGAAAGGTATCATGTGTGGGAGCAGAAGGACCATGGGACCCTTTGGAGCTGGGGAAAGCAGTTCCTTCTGAAGGGACAGTAGAGGGGGTAGAAAGCAGAGACTTTCCTGAGGTGCCACAACCCCAACATAGGAAGTTATCTGTTAGCTTCTTAGCCCACCAGAAGATGGCCATAAACCCATTAATTATGAAATCAAGACAGTTAGCTTTAGCAGTTGAATCTTTGCATCCTGGTAATGTACATACTTAAAGGGAAGGTGCAGAAATTACATAGCTCTAAACTGATGGGCTTGGGGTGGCCCAGGAACCTGCCTGGTGTCCCCTTTCCCCTGCTCTGAGTGTGTGGTGGCCTGACTTGGGTAACAGAAAAACAGAGTGCAGGTGGAAGCAGTCCTTGGTGCCTATCTGCAGGGTATTGGTGGCACTGCTGTTGCAGCCAAATCACTCCAGCCATGCTCATAGTGTGTATGCATTCGTCTGGGATTTTCCAGAAAGTATAGAGCAGGTGCTGGTGTAGCATGATAGTTTGCCTGATCACTTAGGAGATCCACCCTGAGATGCAGTAAGACTTTTCTGGGAAGAAATGACATGAAAATTCCTTGTGGCAACTCTTCTTTACCCAACATAGTTGCCCTGAAATAGCGGGGCTTTGCTCAGCTACCTCTTGGGAAACTTCCACAAGAATAAATAAAGTAAAACCTCTTTAAAGAACTGTGGTGTCATTCTACCTTTACAATCTGAAAGCATGACCCCATGGTGCCCTGCTGAGGCAAGAAAAATACTCCCATAGTAAGCTATGCTTGCCAAAAAAATGGTTTGTGGTTATATACTTAGCTTTGAATGGGTGCATAAACACCTTCTTGAAATTGGGATCGTAATTTAGAAGCTGGGGTAAGGAATAGCAGGTTTGCTCAACAGAACACACCTAATAAATAAGCTTCAAAGTCTAGTTTATGACTGTAGACAGCCAGTAATAGTGTGATATGCAGGAGATCAGTCCTATGGTTTTAGCCTATGTAAGAATTAGCTGCAGCCAATGGGTAAAGAAAAGGTCCTTTTCAATCCTCCTTACCTCACCTCCTCAGTTAAAGAAGTATAAAGGCATGACCTCTGAAGGTAAACTAATGAGACATCACCATGCATAAGGCAGTGGTAGCAGAGCCCTAGGGACTGTCTAGTTTCAGTGGACCTAAAGTTTTATACACAGATATTGGAGTTTTCCATAGGCTGTAATATCTCTCCTACCTTCTCACCAGATAATTCAGTTGCAAAAAGGAACAGTCCCACTGCTACAGCAAAAAGCTGTTTCATATCTCCTTCTTTTTGTTCTGGAGATTCCCCTGATTTACATACAGATGTCCTACTTCCTTTTCTTCAAAAAGTGAAGTCATCTTGCTAAAGGGCTGGAGCATAGGCAGTGCTTGCTGCTAACCTTCTCTTTGAAAGGATGTCATTTTTCATCCTTTGCTTTCAGGCACCGATGAGAGAAGGGAAGCATAGTGAGCAAACATCTATTTTGTGTGATTCACAGATAACCATGCCCCGGCAGCTGTTTGCTTGATGATGTCTTAATAGATCTCTTCCACTTTGGTCTCTGCATGCAGAAATGTGCCTCTCTATCCTGTCTGCAAAGTTATCAAAACTGGGGGAGATGTTGGTGTTCTTTACAATCATCAACCGGCTGGAACATCAGCAGGGCATGCTGAACCTCTTCCCCTCCTGGCGTATAGGATAGTGCTCTCATATTTAATTAACAGGTTTATTCTCATGAATTAAGGCAGGTAAAGAAGGGGGAAAGCTGGACGCTTTGCTGTCTTGTTAATTGCTGAAGGAGAACAGCCACATGGGCTTGTGCAGTAGCCAGCTTCCGGGAAATTTCTGGGAAATGTTGAGCTGCCTTTTCTGGGGGCTATGAACAGAGCTGCCCACACAAACAGGCACTCGTTCAGCTCAGAAATGAAGTTCAGGGTGTGATTCTTACTTCTTAACCTCAGGTGCACTGAAAGGTTTTCTAAGCTCTCTGGAATTAACAGAGAAATGGAGACGGCTCCTGAGAGTCGCCACATCTCCCTTAGACTTTAGAAGAAGCCAGACTAGTGCCTGACTTGCAGACTGCAAGTTGGAGCCACCCCTGTAAGTTTAGCTAGCACCCATGAACAAAACACATTAGTGTAGAAAATAGAATTACTTTTTTCCCATCAGCGTTTTTTACAGAAATAGCAATTGATGGGCCTGGTCGAATGGATCCTATAGCAAGACTTAAGAATTTAGTTAAACCACACAAAGTCCTATTTTCTGAATCATAAATGCTGTTCTGCTCAAATGTTCTTAAATTCTAAAGAAATTTCAAAACACAGTTTTACTAAATAATCTTATTTTTGTTGAGCAGAAAGCAGTTAAATGGTAGTTTTTCATTCCAAAGCAAGGCACATCATCTTTGGGATACTCTGATTTTTTTTTTTTTTAATATTATTTTATTTTGGGGAAGGGTTGTTGTCAGCAAGTGTTAGGCACCCTTAAAAATGAACGTGAGATTCAGCTAAAGAGAAAAAAATGTTATCTATGTGGAATTGAAAATTACAGTCTCAGTACTCAGTCATATGTCACTGGAGCAAAATTCTCTAATTAAAGATCTTAAAACAAAGGCTCATGAAAATGTCTGAAACCTGTCCTCACGTGAATACAGCTGAATTTCACTGTTCTTAAAATGTTAGGATTAATAATTCTCTGTGTGTGTATTCTGTGTGTGATTAATAGCTTAGACACAAAAACCCTACACAACTAAGAAAACATGTATAACACACAGTACACAATACACTTAAACCGCTTTGGCATGGGTAGATGTCTGCCCTTCCATTGACCATATAAGCACTTGGTGGATGTTTATTAGAATAAGGAAAGACTCGGGAATAAATACAAATCAAAAGAAATGCTTTTATTTTTTGCTTTAAGATACAAAGCATGTTTTAAAGAGCTATTTTAAAACTTCATTGTCAGATGTCAAAGCTATTTTCTAAAAGAAATAGCTCATTAAGTATAATAGATCTAAACTTTATACCATGACTTTTTTTACAATTTCTCTTACATAAAATTAAGACATCTATATGTACAGTACCAATAAATATGCAGCAAATATTTTCAGTGCCTTTTTGACGTTTTAATATAAAACTCTACAATCAATGAAAGAACATAGCTTGATTTGTGCAGGAATGAGAGTATCTGGAAAGCTAGTTTAGTTCATAATTCAGCAAACCCCAAACACTCCTGACTTATGGTGCTTAATAAACCAGGTTGTAACTTCTCAGGCAATGTCTTTCATGCTGTTCCAAAAGATTTAGCAATAATACTTAGAAAGCAAAATGAATTTGGAACTCTCACTGTTGGCAAACTTGACTCCTGTTTTTGCACTTTTGAAGAGATTCATACTTAGCTTTGGCATTAGGTCTCAAAAAGAATCTGAACAGTGGAGTCCTCATTTCCTTTGAGAACCTGTCTGACAGATGCTGAGTGTGTTAGAAAACACAGCCCTCATTCAGCTGCCTGTCTGTGAGCTGAAATTTTTATAGCATAGGCCTTTCCTTTGAGTGCAGATCACTTCCATTTCATCTCAGCTTGTGCTCCATCCTGCAAGATGCTTAGGAGACAAAGTCTCCATGCCCTGCCAGAATGAACTCAAAGTTTTTCCCAAAACCTGGATGTATTAACTGTGACATTGAACTCATCCCCAGCTTGGAAAAGCAGTCTCCATGCAAGAACAAAGCTGGCAAGTAGCAGATCAAGCTGTGGTTGGACATCTTGGCCATCAGACAAAAGCTGGAAACATTAACCTCTCATGGGTAGTGTCCTACTTTGCAGGGTGAATTTCATGGAGTAACAACTTCATTGTATGAAAGTAAGGTTCTCCCTTCTGCCAAGATAAGTGTCCACGCACATATTTGTTAATACTAAGCCCTATGGGGACTCTGCCTAAGCGGTAGCTGGGCAGCTTTATCCAGCCATCTGAGGAAGTGAGTGCCGCGCTATTATCACCTTACTTGCATTTAGCTAGAAAAGCGCTATACGCATTCCTCTGCAGCCCTGGGAGAGAAGCACCTCTGTTATCCCCACCTTCCCTAGCATGAGCAGCCTTTCAGAAATGTGCATCTCTCCCCACACCTTGCTAGAGAGGAAACCTAGAAATTTCTTAAGATTAGACACCTCCTGTATGATTAAAGGTAGGCAAAATGAAGCACAATGCTCATACGGAGGGAATGTATGTGCCAGTGTATTTAGACCACAAAGATGATGTTAACTGAAGCTGTTACCCTATATGTGCAAAGCACAGAGTAAACTGGCAATAAAACAAGTGAATTCTGCTCAACTCAAGTTAAAACAGAAAATAATAATAATAAAAACAAAATTTGCTTTTGCTATTCTTTTAAACGTGAGGTAGCTTAGCTTTGGATTTAAAAAACCCCAACCAAATAAATTTTTTTGGTCTTACAGGAGAAAGCGATCTGATTCCTACTGTCTAATTAATTCTTGGCTGATCTACAGAGGCTGCCACCCACAGCCTAGCAAAGCATCTCAAGGTATTTGCAAGTGTTTGCAAGGCTAAACATATGTCCTTCAGCAGAGCTTTCAAGTGAAAACCTTGCTTGAGCCAGAGCATGGAGCCCTTTACCAGAAACCACTTCTGAAACAATTTAAACACAATACTCTGAGTTCAAGCCAAAAACCACTGAAATTGTAGAAATACAGAATAATATACCCAATGGGAGAATGTTTCTCAGTTCTGCTAGTGGAAAGAAGGAATTTGCATTCCTGACAGCAGATGAATTGAAAATAACACCTCCCAAGATAAGAAATGTATATCCAGTGGATGCTGCTATTATGCTAAAAGTATAAGGGCAGCAAAGCTCAAGCTAGAGCAGGGCTGAGGGTGCCCAGAGCTCTGCTGCCTTCAAACAAGACTTTGACTCTCATTTGGTGAAAATTTCCTGGCTGGGTTGTGCCTGAGAGCCAGGAGCTGAGCAATTGGAAACAACTCCCAAGCTGCCAAAGTGCTCTTATGTACAGTTGTAGGTGGGGCAAACCTCGCTTTTTGGGCAGGTGGTGATTTCCAAAGATGGCTGGCATAATGTCTCCCTTGGGTGCTCAGTGGGGAGCATCGCTCCCCAACTCAGTGGGCTGAGTACAGCTATGATGTAGTTTCTGATGAGCACTGCTTTTCCATAGGACTTTCTTTTTCAAAATAGACTAAAAAATAACAAAAAGAGGGAATGAACTCTTCCCCATGCTGCAAAGGGCAAAAAGGAGTAAAAAAGAAATTCTGCTCAAGCTTTACATTTTTCCTTTTAAAATGCAAGTCTCTTTAAGCCCCTGGGGGAAAGTCTGAATCCGAGTTCACTCTGGTGAGGGACCTCTAACTGTGAGTAAAATAACGATCATTCATACAATACACAACAAAATAGGTTTCTTGTACATCAGGATTATCTGGCTATATTAGTTGATTGCTCTTAAGGGTGCTATTTGATTAGTGTTTTTGGAAGGGGACCAGGGTCAGAAGTTGTCATGTTAGTTAACTTGCATTTTTATTATCATAAAACTTGGAAACAAGAAGCTAAGTCAGTTCTACTGGTAAAGACACACATCAGTACTGAAGCACAAGACAATATACAATCACTTACATGAAAATACATCACAATAGCAAAATGCTATACTGGTGTCCAATACCCAGATCTGGGCAAAAATTATTGACATTTTCTGATTCTTCTAAAGAATGAATTTTCTCCTCATTTCTCATCTGAAATGATGGGCCATTCAGGAGATTAATAAAACAAAGCGCAGTGTGGTCAGTTATACCATACAGAGGTGAAAAATGAGATTCCTTCAAAATTCTGAAATATCTGTGTTGAAAATTGCAAGTGAGTACCTTAATCCATTCCACTTGGGTCTGTGCTGCAGTTCAGTACAGCCAGGTAGCATCCCTTTGTACTGGGCTTCTGCTTATCCTAATATCCACTGAATTCTTACGTCCAAAATAATCTCAGCAGCATCCTTTTTGTCATCTGGGTTATGTTTTGCCAAGGAATGTGACCTTCAACTTTCCACCTCTAGACCCTAATCCTGCCAACATACATGTCCTGGAGATGGTCCATGTAAGTGCTCCTTGATTTGGAGGGTTGCTCCTATAGGGGTGTAGTCGAGGGTAAACACAGGTAAAACTTTTTATCCACTTTTAATTTGAGCAATGTATATTTTACTCCTCCTATACACCAGATAGGAAAACTGAGCTCGCTTTTACAATAATATCCCTCTAGCCACATGTAGGAAGCAGTAAGTAAGTGAACCTTTTAATGAATTTGGGTTATTTTTAGTGTTAGTTTTTGGGGGGATCAAAGAGATTAGGGAAGAAGAGAATTCCCAAAAATGAAAATATATTTATCAGACTTCATATTAAAAAAAAAAAAAAGTGCTACTTTTTCTTTCAATGGTTTTGTTCTGAAAAGTGGTTCCCCACCCTCCCCCCTAAGAAATGTAAGGGACAAAACCTGAAATCATATATTTTTAACTTATTTAGCATGAGCTGCCTATTTCACCCTTTTTCTCCAGCTTGGATTTTTTCTTATAACTGTTTTAGTTTCACATCCACCCAAAACAAAACATATTTTCAGTTTGACCACAGACTGAAAGGTCACTTGTTCACATGACCAGATTTCATCATCTCATTCAGTTGAAAGTACTGATGCATATGCGTTTTCACATCTCCAGAAGTGATTTACGTTAAAGAAAATGTTCTGATTCAATAAACACAAGTTTCTGAGAACATTTCTGGCCTTATTTAGCTTTGGAAAAACCTGGGAATCCATAGCTTGGATTTAGTCTGTTTGAGATACTTCCCTTTAAGATTCACCTCTGTCTCACTTCAGTGGCTTTATTCTGACTTCATGCAATTGACTTCTGTAGAGGAATATCTGATATACAACAGGGTCAGAATCAGCCCCTGCTTACCTATTATATTTGCTGGTCACTATTACAGAAAAATTATTAGCACTGAGAGGGGACAAGAAGGGAGAAAGAGAGAATTTCCACTAGGGTAGATGTGTGGATTAATATGCCTGCACCACTTTAAAACAAGTAATGCCAGATAAATTACTTTATGTTGTATAAACTGTGCTAGTGTCTTAGATGTTCTAAAAGCTGGTGTGTGTAATGGGGTACAAAAGCTTGCTCTAACTGGACTAAAATAATTATTTTTGTTCTATGGATAATGGATCAAGAGAGTCACACCTGTAATGGAGCTGCAGTAGGCAGTTTTTTGCTTGTAAAATTTATCGTTAATGTACAGTGGACACAAATTACATGCCTTGTGGCAGAAAAGGCTCATTATTGCCAATGAGTTTCCTAGAACTTCTATGGAATATACACAAATATATATGTATGCCTGTGTATATATCCCATAGAAGGGTCTTTTATTGTATGCCAAATACTGCATTCACCACTCTTCTCCCCCAGACCTCATTTACCATCATTCAGGGCACAAGACATTACATGATGATGACTTCAGACACAATTTTTATGGAAATCTGCTGTACAAGTCTATTAGGATTGTATTATGGCCTCAGAAGAATGTTATATCATCTCATTTGCAGAAATAAAGAGCTTTCTGAATTTCTGTGTCTCAGAACAGCTAGAATTTGCACTCAAATTTTCTCCAAGGATAAACCAAATTCATGCTATATAACACTTTACAGAAGCTGTCCTGCCTAGCTGCCGAGAATCACCTGTCCTGGACAGGTCACTTTTAAGTCTTCCCTTTGTGAGATTTACCACGTTGTTTCATGTGCGAGTCACCTAAAGTGCTTTACGCGGTGGTCTGCAAAAGCTGCAAATTTCATGTTTTCCTGAGTTCAGATCCTATTCTAGGCACATAACTAAGGGATCAGAAGCTCAGAAGGACTCAACATGGGGTGCTGAGAGAACAATTTAGAAAATCTGAGATATGGAAAGTCTTAGGATTTCCCAGAGAATAACCTTTTCTTGAACTGCCAGGAGAGCAAGATTTCATCAGATTTTACCATGGTGTGGGGGGTTTCTGAGCAGTAAGAACTGCCCTGCCAAGGAGCTGAATCTCAAGACACCCTTTCTGAGAAGTAACGAGGCCAGGTCATGTGTGCTAGGTGCTGAACAGATATATGGGGAATAACTGCTCCCGTCTCAGCCAGTTTCAGCTTAAAAGAAAAAGCTGGACAGGTGGAGGAAACATAGGAGTAAGGACTTGAAGATGGAAGTGAATCTAGCTAATAGAGATATAAGAGGATGTTTTGGCCAAGAGCAGGATCATTACCTTTACTTCCTGCCATCCTCACCTATTTTCAGATGTCAGTTTTCTCTGTGTGCTGGGGTGATTGTAAGAGAGAAGCTGCATGTAGAAAATTGGATCTGGACAAAGAGTTGTCCTTATACCTAATGGACAAGGCCAAGAAGGCAGGAAGGTGCCTGTGAGAGAATGGGATCAAGAGGACAGCTGAGATGGGGATGTGGTAAAAATGAAGGACAAGTCAAAGAAAGGATGGGAAGCCAAACTGTAATGAGGTTTTGATGCAGGGATATTGTCAAGGTCTCCTAGATGAGCAGTGTTGTATAGTGGACTGACCCAATGACTCGACTCAAAGAGAATCTGGAAGGCAGACACCCGCTGAGGAAAGAAGAGCAGGGCAAGATGGCAATCTCCCAGCTTTTGCGATGCATTTTATGCTGTCTCAGTGTAGATAAAATAGTAAAGGACTGAAGCCTACTATGGGACCTGGGAACTGCAGGATAGGGAAGGATGATCAAAAAGTCTTCTTTCCTGAGATGATTTACTACATTAAAGATCTGCTAGGTAAGATACTGCGGTCAGTGTGAAGGTGCTTACACCAAACCACGAAGAGGCAGAGATCCTGGTATTGCCTGGATCTCCCACCTCTTCCTCTGCTCCTCTCCTCCTTTCACCCCCAGTCTGCCTTGGCCTTGCTCTGTGCTTCAGCTGTGCTACTGGCTTTTCCTTGTCAGCTCAAGCAGATCTTTATATAGCAATAAATTGTCTCTTGCTAGGAAGAGGCTTGCTGTGGACAAAGCAGCCTGGTCTCACTGCTGGTTGGACTGCAATATGGTCTTTTATAGCTGGACTGTCTTCACCAGAGACATTCTCTGCCCATTGGAGCTCCTCACCTACAACTTCTCATCCCCGGTGCTATGTAATCCCCAACCTCAGTGCCTCCCTGACACTAACAGTGTGCTTTTGGCCCCCACTGTGGCTTTAAGTAGAAATGTTAACGAGGCAATCAAGCCTTGCTGTCACTTCTGGCCAAGAAGTGGAAACTGGAGAAAATCCAATGAGGCAGGAAAGAGAAAGAGTCGCAGAGAATGAAGCCTGGTCTTTGCAGAATGGCGGGGTGGTAGGTCCTCAAGTGTGAGACCTCCTGACAATTAAGAGTGTAAAGTCCCAATCTACAAGATGACTTTGTCAGTCATTGTTATTGGTGTATTTATTGTGGGAGGAGAAGGAAAGCTGGCTAATTTCCCTGAGAGACAGTAGGGTCTATGAAAATCATTAAATGCAAGGTGGGAAGCATTCCTGAGCTGTGTACCTGGCTGTGGCATGCCATGATTGTGTCTGGATCTTTTGACCTTGTATGAGGACTACTGGTTGCCAGCCTTCACCTAGGGATAGGCTGGGGAGTCCTTTGTGGTTAGGGGACCACTGCAGCATTGGTAATGGTTGCAAGGGGGAGCACCAAGACACTGATTTCTTTAGTTGCACTTGCTTTGCATTAAACATAATAGAAAGCAAAGTATTGCAGAGGTTTTCTCTTGAAATTTCAGTGGTTGATTTTAAAAGTGTGGAAAATTTTGCTGCATGTCTCTCTCTGTCTTGCCTTTTCTATTTTCCTAATGTTATGACCTGGTGGGGAGATTCTACTTTTATGCTGAAACAGAAAGCGTTTCTGCATGCTCCCTAGAAATTTTACATGAAGGTTTGAGGCTGTATATTGACTTAAAGAACTGTAAACAATTTCTTGGGGAAAAAACAAAGATTTCAAGTAGCTTCTGCAAAACAAGAGATATAATTTTAATCTACTTTACAGGGAAGTTGGAGGGGATTAATTAAGCAATTAATGATAATCTGAGCTTTATGTTAGTGCAAAATACTGAGTAAATCTATTCACAAGGAAATGATGAAAAATAATTACCTTTTAGAACTGAGAATCTGAAGAAGGGTCATGCAAAACTATACTGGAAGTGCTGGAGAAAGTTCAAAACACTTTTCTGAGTTGAGCAAATTGTACGTTGGAGGTAGAATTAGTGATATACCCTAGCTGCAGTATTCAATATTCCTACCCACAGGTATATATTGTTCCTCCCTAGCTTACTAAGTTTTGAAGAGCTCTCAGTTTTTACTTTCAAAAATATATTTTTTCCTCCAATCTGACTTTCATTTTTCTGGTGTTCTTTTTTTTTTTGTTGTTTGGTTTGTTTCAATTCAGCCTGCAGCTTCAGCTTTCCCTACCCCTTAATTTAAGGCTGCAAGGATCTGCAGGGGAGTGACAGTACAGAAGAAGGATAATAGCACAGAGATCACACCCTGATGTGCACCCACAAAGCCAAGGTCCAGCAAGGTCACAGCAGGGCCCTGAAGGGAAGCTCCCACCAGCTGCTGCCAGAGACCTACAGTAAAAAGGCACCAAAGAAAGTTTTGTGCTCCTTAGTGTAATCCACCAGCTTGATGTCGCTAACGTTGACCATTAGCTTGTCTCCTACTTCTAAGGACACCACTGCACCCAGATAAATGGGCTGGAACCAGCTGTTTCCGTTTTCACTGAGGGTCTTGGTGCCAGTCAGCAGCTGGGTGGGCTCAGGGTAACTGTCAGTGACTTTGGTGATGATCTCAGTGACAGAATTTGGTTTACTGTATCTTTCAATGGGCCCTCGGAATGTGACCTGAGCATAGACATAGTAGTCCCCAGACACAGGTATCACCAGTGCATTGCTGGAATAACTCAGGTTGTTCTTGGTAAAGGCCAAGCCTCGCTTGTCTTCCCACTGTAGGATGGGCAGATGATTTCCCACGGTGTTGGCGAGATCTTGTTTCTTCACTGTGGGATGAAGAGAGAGAGGGAGAAGAGATGGGTTAGTTTGCTACAGGTGGGGATATACTGCTGAATGCAACATGAGATCTCTACTCCAAAGGGCAAGCAATTTAAATAGGGTAATCAAAATGCTAGGACAGAAATGTTCTTAGTTTACAGCTTGAAAACTGAGGCAAAATTGGCCACAGACCAACTGTCATGATATTGTTGGAGGGTTTCCAGGTCTGAGCAATCAGGAGTGAAAGCCAAGGATGCTTTTCAAGACCTAGGCCAGCGCAGGCTGCCTGAAGAGGTAGACTGTGACTGGATGTCCTGGTTGTGGGCCAGATTCCGAATGATGAGACTGTCCTTCCTAAAGGCTGAGTCTCATAGCACTGTGGAGCAATACAGATGGCCTTACTTTGCAGGTGTGGGGTGCTATCCTGCCTATTTACAGAGTATAAATCTTGTCCTAAAGTGCTGGAGCAAGTTGTACACAGGGGTACCACACCTGTACCTAATGGTTTGGGAGAGTAATAAGAAATACTAAAGCATCATTTTCTTCAGTAGCAATGGTTTGCAATTAAGTTTCTTAGACAGACACTACTGTGCTTACAAATTTCACAATGTTCAGCATGATCTATCAGCAAGCACTGAGACACTTGAACTTCTCTTCCTGCCAAGTTGCTCCTGAAGGGTGTTAGGCTTTATTAACCCTTGTGTCAAGCTTTTCTTCCTGAGTGTTCACAATGAATATTTTGCTGTAGGATTGCCCCTGGTTTACCAGTGTCGTATGATAGGCATGGTGGTGTTGGGTTGACAGTTGGACTAGATGATCTTAGACATCTTTTCCAACCTAATGATTCTATGATTCTGTGATTTTATTGAAAAATCAGAAGACCCTACTGTGCTTCAAGAGGCCCAATTCCAAAGCAACACATTATACCTGAGGTACTTAATGCTTTCTTTGCCCCGGTCTTTAACAGTAAGACCACTTGTCCCCAGGGTATCCAGCCCCCTCAGCTGGAAGACAGAGATGGAGAGCACGATAAACCCCCCATAATCCAGGAGTAAGCAGTAAATGACTTGTTACGCCACCTGGACAATCATAAGTCTATGGGGCCAGATGGTATCCACCCGAGAGTGCTGAGGGAGCTGGTGGAGGAGCTTGCCAAGCC
>VZTL01051822.1:0-10005 GCA_013400535.1 Scopus umbretta | reverse complement strand
GGCCAACAGCATCCTGGCTTGTATCAGGAAGAGTGTGGCCAGCAGGGCTAGGGAAATGACCGTGCCCCTGGACTCGGCACTGGTGAGGCCGCACCTTGAATACTGTGCTCAGTTTTGGGCCCCCCACTACAAGACGGACATTGAGTTGCTGGAGCGTGTCCAGAGAAGGGCAACGAAGCTGTTGAAGGGCCTGGAGAACAAGCCTTATGAGGAGCAGCTGAGGGAACTGGGACTGTTCAGTCTGGAGAAGAGGAGGCTGAGGGGGAGACCTTATCGCTCTCTACAGCTTCCTGAAAGGAGGGTGTAATGAGGAAGGTGTTGGTCTCTTTGCCCAAGTAATCAGCAATAGGACGAGAGATAATGGCCTCAAGTTGCGCCAGGGGAGGTTTCGTTTGGATACGAGGAAAAATTTCTTTACTGAAAGAGTGGTGAGGCATGGGAATAGGCTTCCCAGGGAGGTGGTGGAGTCCCCATCCCTGGAGGTGTTCAAACAACATGTGGATGTGACACTCCAGGACATGGTTTACAAAGCATGGTGTTTTGGGTTGATGGTTAGACTAGATGATCTCATAGGTCTTTTCCAACCTTAATGATTCTATGATTCTGTGATTCTCTATGATTCTATATTCAAAACAGTTTTTCATCCTTTTTTTTTTTTTTAAATCCTTTGCTGGAACAAAACACTAAGCTTGGTGTTAACCTCAGCTTTCCTCCAGACTTTTTCCCAGTCTTGTGGTTAGCTGATTACAAGCAGAGCTGTAATCCAGACCCTAACGTTAGCCTGATCGAAGCCAAGGATGCTCCCCAGGCTGCAGGGGTCTCAGGGAAGAATCAGGGAACTGCTGCCCTATTTCCTTTGCCTCTCCTCCACCATTTTAATTTCTCTCAGTTGACAACCAGGAGAACAAGCCTTAGCACTTATTCATTTTTCTGCAGGGAAGCAAAAGAGTTTTCTCTTCTCTTTCATGACTGCCACATAAAATTGCTGTGGTAAAACAGAAGCTAGGGCAGTGAAAAGGAAGAGGATAAAAACCATTAAGATTCTGCCAGGTATTAAAATGAACCCAGAAAGTTAATGTTAAACACTGAGAAAGACCAAGACAACTGATTTCCAGGCAATGAGACCTTTTTCATGAGCTTGAAGGAATATTTAAAGTTGATTTTGATTCAGTATTTGGGGATGGGGTGTGTGTGCATGGGGCAGGGACACAAACTGAATGCTGGTAAAGGAAAGCTTTGAAATTCTCTTGGCAATAACCATTAGGTTTATTCTGGGTGAAATGAGATTCAGAAAAACTAGTGTGCTCAGCTCCTAGTGGCATCCATTTCTCTCTCTTTTCTAGCAATAAATAATCCATAAGGAGACAAGAAGGAGTTAGGAGTGCAATTTCTTGCATATTCTCTGAGGAGCACAACAAAATGATGGGTTTTTTTCAGCCTGCCTGTCAGTGTTGCTGAAGTATCAAATCTTTCTGGTCTTTCCCCATGAGGCAAAGTACATGAGGAGAGTATTTCTGTGTGGGAGAACGAGACAGGGATTGTGACAGCAAGCCAAGCTAAATTGTTGAAGTATTATAAGAGCTATGAGGCTTAGAGCCAATGGAGCTTTGCCTGATACAGAGAGAGAGGAATAAAAGAAAGCGAAAGTACTCATGGTCTGCCTTCATCCTCATCTACCTCTCGGGACTGGTCTGGATCTTGGCATAAAACTGAAGTAGCGTTTGGGTCACTCTAAGTTTTACAAGAGCTTGGAATAGTACCTCTCAGAGATCAGTTGGTAGTAGATGAAATCTTGTTTGGGATGGAAAGGACCTGAAAAGATCAGAATATTTCCAGAAAATGTCCTGGGCTCGTTTCCATCTTGGGAATTTTGGGGGAAAACTGAAGAGGAGCTCTATGTGAAATATTCTTTTCCGTGTACAATGACGCATTTAAAATGTCAATGACACTCAGTTCTTCAATGTTTTTTATAATTAGCAGGCATTTCAAATGAAGTACATGATTTCATAACTCCTAGAATTAGGCAACTCTAAGTTTTATAGCTATAACCTCCCTTTTAGGTTAAAGCTCACTTTATTGAAGCTCTCTATTTTCAAGTTTATTAATTTTTCCCATGCTTTCAAGACAGGTCAAGAGGAAAAATGCATGTTCAAGTGCCTTTGGATACAGTATAGCTCCCTTTCTAGCAGCAGTTGTACTTAGTACTTATGATCAATATATTTCATAAACATATTGAATTATACTTTCTGCAAATATATACATTATGCTAATTCTTGAATTAAATAAAATCTGCTTTTAATACGGGATCATTGCTACAGTTCCTTCAACCTTCCCATCCACTATACATTTTTGGCATCCCTTACATGCGAAATTATTTCTCCTTTCCCCAAAACCCTTTTGGTTTAGTCCCTTGCTGGAGAATCCCTGTTGCCTGGCAGCTTTTGAGTACATTTTGTGGCATATTGTTGAACTTGTGGGGTTTCTACAATTCTTAGCCCTCACCAGTGTGAGAGCCTGATACTGAACACTGTATGCTGAGGCCAGACTCCTGGTCTCAGCAAGAGATTAGAGTCTGAGTCTCCTATTGTAGTAAAGCCCTTGTACAGCGTGTACAGCAAAGCTCAGCGACTGGAGAGTCTCTGTTTTTCAAGATCATGCCCTGGGAATTTAATACTGCCCTTAAAAGGTCATTACTTCCAACAATCAAGTGGAACTAGAAAGCAATGTTCTCCTGGGAGAGGAGATCTTGATGCCAGTTTGGATAAGTTCAAGATGCTCAGTGTGTGTTAAAAAGGCCACAAGCAGGTGGAAAATTCATCATAAAGGAATAGAGACCAAAACATCGAGTCATTCTGCTACTGCTAATTTAGTGGTGCCTTCCCATGAAAGTACTGTGGCTAGTTCTCATTCTTCTCACTCCTCTTCTCTCACCTTCAGAGCATATGTGCCTTAAACTAGAAAAAGACAGAGAGAATAGAGATCTGGAAGAGAGTTCCTACAAGTGAGAGTTTGTAGTTTACCACACTCACTTAGAAAAAGGTACCTGAGGTGGAGGAATGTAACAAAAATCTGAAGAATAATTATTCCTTTTTCACTTTCTATGCACGAGTCATGGTTTCTAAGAAGACCAGGCTGGCACCCAAGATATTATTATGCAGCAGTTTTAAAATAACAGGAAATATTTTCTGACTGCAATGCAAGTCTAGGGGATTCAGCAGATCATTGAGATACCAAGCATCTATTTAAGTTCAGTCACAAGAGCTGCTCATTCAATGAAAGAAATGGCTTGGAAAAGTGGCAATGTTTCTGTCAACTACCTCCTTTGTGGGCCCTTTTCTCCAAACAGAGGCTGCATTCAATCCGTGAACAAGGCAAAGCTGATGATTATTTTCGCAATGTTTCCTGCAACACCTGATCCTATCAGATCCATATAAACCAAGATTATTGTACCACAACATCTGCTATAATACCCATGGAAAATACTTAATTTTTGAACAAGCATTACCTGTCAGGTGTGCTCTTGGCTTTTCTGCACTGGAAAGTGTATCTATAACTGAGGGAAAAAAAGAAAAAAGTGTGTAAGGACGTTTGTTGCTATTGAAATCAATGAGATGTGAGTGGTGATCAATGCTGCTGAGGAAAGGTGTGCAGCCCCTTTCCATTTCTGCATACGTTTGAGTCAGGAGCTATTTGCCATGACTTTATTGACACCGTTGAGGTAATACAATCCCTTTGCAAATGAGCTTGTCAGGCCTGCTGTGATGCTGAGAGGGCACATCGCGGCCGTGTCTTAAATTGCTGGAGGGTGAACCGAGGGGTGGTGTGGTGTACACGGATGAGAGTGTTGTGTGCATGGGCTCCCGAATACATGCTTTTGCATGTTCAGGGAGTTATACCGATCTCTGAGAGCTGCTGGGGAGGTCTGTGCCTGCACTAGATGGAGCTCGCTCGCACAGCCTTGGGGTTAGAAACGCTCGCACTTTCGCTATGGCCCCAGTTATCTCCCTGCATCTTGTCAACCAGGTTTGTCTCTGTCTGCCCTGGCTTGTTTGGCTCAGGAGGGATTTGGGTGGTGAGAGCGGAGGGCAGGTGAGGAGGCATCTACCAGCAGCGTGCTGCGGCAACAATTGCAAAACCTCAGTAAACAAAGGTGTTCAGGGTGGGGGAAAGGACTGGCAAGCTTACCCATATCTACTGCCCGTTGCTTCAGAAAGTGAGAGCCCCTCTCTTCTGTGACCTGCAGGAGAGATTTGCAAGCAGTTAGCTCAGGGCTCCAGGGTGTATAGTACCTCCACAGAGGGTCTTGTTTGCATTATCCCAGAAAATGGAATATGCTACAGTAATATTTTCAAGTTCAGGTAGAGCTTATGTAACTGGACAAGCCCTGACAAGGCTTTGCTTCATGGCAAGGATTTTCTGATGTTTGTTTGAAACTGCCTGCATCTCTGAAAGGGTGCAGGGACAGGACCTGGGCTCCTGTGGTGATGGTTGTGTTAAACTCCAATCTTGTTTAGAGCCTGGACAAGCCCTTGGCATAACTGGGAGAGGACTGGCAGAGTGGCCAGTGTGAATTAGCCATTGCTAACCATCCTTTGGGATGGCGCCTCCATCCAGCACTGCTTAGATACTCCCCTATCCCTCAATCTGTGTAGAGCAAACAAAGCAAGCAGAGCAACATGAGTGATTCTTCCCTGTCTCAAGACTCATCAGGTTTGAGCCTTTGCAGGTGCAAATGTTCATCCATAATGCCAGCAAAGAGACCAACTGAGGTGTATCAACTACAGAGCTGCTGTTTCATCTGCTTTTCTTTCTGCATCTGTGTTATTTCAGACTGTAAGTCTGTTGCTTAGGTCTGTCTTGAATGTTGGGTAGTCTCCTTGGAAGACAGAAAGGAGCTGAGCAGGTCTGAAAGTGCAGCTGGCAGAGGGTGAGCACTGTGGCACGTTGACACTCCACCGAGGAAAGGAAGGGTGATTCGCGTTTCCTTGCCTCTTACGTTTTGTTCTAGAGTCAAACACCAGCACACTCATAACACATTCCTGTGCCAACAGGCATTTGCATGGCAGCAGGGCATGGCCCTGGGCCATGCCAAGTGGTTCTGACGTTTAGGTCGAGCAGTTCAAAGGGAAGCTGCTGTCTGCCTGCCACACGCCTACGAGGGCTGGCCCTTCTGAATCACACTTGAACGCAGCTGGTGGCTTCTCGCCAGGTGCCAATCCTCTTACAGCAGCCTGCAAAGCAGCACAGCTCCTAACTGGGGGATGCTGCAGGATGCTGGCTGTGGATCCAGCCTCCCTGGGGTGTGAGCCGCATCCCTTAAGCTTTCCTCAGGTCATGGTTCATCGCAGGTCTATGCCAACAGCAGGGTTGCAGAAAGTGGATGGTTTGGGTTATACAGCCAGCGCAGGGTTGACTATCAGGCCTGTCAGAAACCCCTATCACGGAACATTTGTCAGGAGCATGCATGTGTTTTAGGGACAGCTACAATAAATACATTGAATAAACTGCCACTGATCAGCTTGCAGCTAAGGATTTGATGCACATTGCTTAATAAACTGGCTGAAATAATATTAGCACTTAGATACTGAAGCTATCTCCTGGTGGCTGTGTCTCACAAACCTTCAAATGCTGCAGGAGAAGTAGAAAATAGATAATTTATACTGTCTGGGGGAATGAGAGTGTTTGTAGGAGAAGAGTCAGGCTGCCTGGTTTTGGGGACTGCTAGCTACTCTAGTAAGCACAAAGATATTTTAATATTTTACTAGCAGTAAACATCCATGTGCTCCTGCAGAAAACCATAATTTCTAAAATAGTTGCTCCAGTGTGTTGGGAAAAAAATGGAGAAGGAGAACTGCAGGGAAAATTCTCTTTTTTTTTTTTTTTTTTTTTTCCTCCCTTCCCCACCTGTACACACATAAATAGCCCAGCCATAGGAGTCTGCTTCTCTGCAGGAAATGTCACCTAGAAGAGAGATGGTGGTGTGAAAGCTCAGTGTGTGGCTGACAGAGACAAATAGTGTTACACTGTTGATGAGATGTCTGGGCCTTTCATTATGACTAAGGACTTTCTCCAAGGTCCTGTCTGTTTGTTGTGGTGTCTAAATATGACTGTACTTTTGATGTGACACAGAGCCGTAGCCAGGTGACTTTGTCCTTCCCCTGGTGGGAAGAACAAGATTGGTGTGGAGGATTTCCCTCAAACACGTGCCCTTGATTTTGGCCAGATGTATATGCATGTGAGTTTATTTACACCATTATTTATGTGACACTTCCTACATATTTATCTAGTGACATAATTTCTAAGTACTGCAATGAGCTACAAATCAATCACAAACCTACATTTAGTCATGTAACTTCAGTGGGACTGTTTATATATTTAAAGCCTAACTTCTGCTGAAGTACTTTATGTAAACTCAGATGTTGCAATACAAACAGAGGTAATAGGAAAGTAGGAAGGATATCAAGAAGATTTCTGCTTCTTTATAAAAAAGTAACAAAATGTTTTTGACTAAAAACTGGGGAGAAGCTTTTTATGCAACCTCAATTTACTTGTTTCCAAAGAAAGCCAGATGGAAACTCCAGGTGCAGGAGCTGCATTCATAGATGTGTGATGCAGTAAATAGAGCAGGGTGCTGCAAGGTGTGAAATTATTCTGTTGTTTGGCAAAGGTAGGGTTGTTTTTTTTTCCCCTAATTGTGCTATTTGAAAAGGATACAAATCTAAACCTCCTACAGAAAATATTTCAGCATTAGACAATGCTATATAGTGGCCAGGTATTCGTAATATTTGTCCTAAATAGGAACAGATATTGTAAGTTGATAGTGTAGGTGAGGTGATGAGGGAGAGCTAAGCAGCATGAGACAATAGAGAGATCATTTATACAATTAGTGTTTTTCTCTCTTTTCCTTTCTCGCTTAGCTGTGATTCTGAAAAGTTCACAGCATGGCTTCAATTTTCCCTTTGGTTACTGTGGAGAGACTAACCAGCATTGAGCGATGTTGAAAATCCCACTTTACAGCTGACTTGCAAACGAGGTCTTGGTCAGCCAGTTCTAATTACCCTGAAGATTGTGGTATGAAAAACACTTCTATATTTTTTTTTATACCAAAAAATGTCCAAAAGCCCCAGTGCATTTATGTCCATATATTGCTAAAGCCAAAAAGAAGGGCCGAACGTCCCCTATTCACATGCTTTGCCTCTTGCGCCTACAGGAATGGCTGGTGGTATCCAATAGAGAACTGCATGGGAAAAGCAGCTTGGCACTGCAGGTAGAGAGATTAATAAGCAAAATATCCCCAGCACCTTCATCCATTCCATTTTTAGCACAAGACATTATTTTAGTGGCAGGGTCTCTGCAGGTCATACACGGTACATAACACCAACAATTTTCCTAGCTCCAGAGATACTGCATGGCTGGGCTGGGCATTTTTGGCAGGGGCCTGTCCTGTGCCAGAAAAATCTGACTTTAATGGGAGTATTTTGGCTGCACTACAGCACCTAGCGTAAGCATGTACCCAGGGCATGTGCTTACTGGCTTGCTGCCCACAAGGACTACCTGCATCAAGCAGCGATGACCAGTCAGGAGTTTTACTGCTGCTGGCTTTGGAAGGGGATTCCCACACACCTGGGCCCAGGTGCAATGCTCACTGTTCCTCCCCAGGCATTTCTCCTTCCCTACAGATCAGGAAGCCATTTTCAGGTTCTCTTCGCCATTTGGGCAGGCCATTAGGGCTTCTGGCTCTGCATGAATTATGGTTCTGGCAGTCCTTTCCTGAGCTTTGTTACTAGCCTTCTGGCTTCATCCCTTTGGGAGGGATCCAGGTGGAGCTGCTAGGACTTTAAAGTCCCTCCTGTATTGCAACAGCTTCCTTCCCCATTGCAAGGCTGACATGGCACACAGGTTCAGGTTGCAACCCTTTGGACAGGTTTTGGAATTTCCCTTTATGCTGCTTGTGGTCCTGCCATTCCAAATATGCCATGAAAGCAAGCCCAAGTACCAACATCTCCAGGCCACAGGACTTTATTGGATTAGCTAAGTGGGTTGCTAAGGCAGCCAGAGATGCTGTCTTGGTTTCTGTGCTGTTCCCTTGGTAGATTTGTGCACTCAGCCTAAAACTTGGCTTCCCTTTGGGGAAGGATGTGCAGCAGTCCTGGCCCTTTCTCTGGAAGGGCACCACTAGGGCCTTTTATAGATTTCCTGCTAATAACTCAAGCCATGTGCTATTGCTTAAAGAACTCTATTTCCTCACCTCAATCTGTCTTGAAGCACCACAGAAAGTGATTTCTATTTCCAAAAAGGAAGCAGTGTAGTGAGCCTGGAAGGTGTCCAGGGAAACCATCATCAGACTTGAATTATTCATGCAAGGTGCAGTATACCATGAGAGAGAACGGGTGGCTTATACATGTTGCTGTAATGACATGACATGCCCTGATTTTTCCTGAAAGGCACACTTCTAGAGGAAAAGGTGAGTTTGTATCCTTCAGAGGCAGAATGTGACACCATGTGCACCCACACAGAAGCAGAGATGAGTAACACGCCTCAACTCACAGGCAAATCAAAGAGGCACACCCCTGTTGTGCAAACCTTCCCCAGCTCCCCTTGTCCTCCTCTTTGCTCCAGAAAGGACTGGCTCAGGAATTTACTACATCTGCTTCTCACCTGCTCCGCTGTCAAGCTCCTCCCTTCTCCCTGGGCTGTTCCCAGTGCAGGAAAAGTTGATAATCTGGCATGTGTGGGCTGAGCTCTGGTCCTGGAGTTATGAGAGGAGGACTCCTGTGGGCTCGCTGCTGCAAGGGTCAGCAAGTGAATACATATCTGGTGCAGACTTGGGTCTGCCCACTTGCTCCCAGTATGCCCAGGGCATTCACACCCCAAAACCAGTGCCGCAGAGAGCTCTGGCACACCTGTCTGGTCCCAACCTAGTCCTTCTGATTTGGACTATCAATGGGGCACATGAGACAAACATCCTTCAGCAATCCCGTTCTAACACTTCAAAAGCAGAATGAAATGCACAACGACATTTTCCTGAGAGCTTTATGCCCAGAAACATTCCCACGGACTGAAACAGGCTACAGCCGTGCCGAGCCGCAGGACTGAGTGCCTGTGCTTAGCCTGTGGCACAGCTCTTTGGAGAATTAACAGAAAGCTACACAGGCAGATAAATCCACCTATCTGTTGCTGGACAACACTGGTGGTACAGTCCGTCACCGTCACCAGTGGAGCAAATGAAAAATTCAGAAAATGCAGGATCCAGCTGAACTGTAGCTGGGTGCTCCACCCACTGGGCTTGGCACGAAGGCAGCGGGCAGCCGGCCAGCCCCAATGATTTTTCTCTTCCTCACTGGGACTTGCAGAGGCTGTAACTTGCCTACCTCATTACATCACTGTGGGAATACTATGTGCTAATAATACTACGTGCATCTGCATGGAAATACACACCGGCGTGGCCCGCGCTAGAGTAGATCTAATGGGTTACGTTGTGCTTTTCCTCTTAAGCAGCCAAACCCAGTCACAGAAATACTTTTCTCCACTAACTCTGCCAACAGGGTCAAGAGCCAGGAACGTATCAGTCCAATCAAACAGGCTAACATTTTATTTTTATTTCATTCTAAGATGGCTTCCAGAACCGAACTGTTCTGCTCTGTTCAACCTCACAGGATGCAAACAAAGAACAATGCAACTGAGACTGTCCAAAGTGCCTCTTCACGCTATGTGCACCCTTTCTAGCTGGCCTAAATAGCAGTAACAGGGTCAATGCGGTAACATGCGCTTTTACACGTGCAAGAATTTAACAAATTTAACAGCCTGAAGTACTGCGCAGAGCTGCTGCATCTTCTTTAAGCTGCGCATGAAGGTATAACCAGACAACGTGGAAGACACTGCACCCAGAAGCCAGCATCGCTTGGGTATGAGACGCTGGCTGTGCAGACTTGAGGTCAAATGGGGGCTAGCATGTCTCTGTGTAGCTGAGAGCGCACATGCACACAACTATGGGTACAGCTGTCA
>VZTL01051819.1:689-11868 GCA_013400535.1 Scopus umbretta | reverse complement strand
GTGGATTGAGCTTCTGGTAAATATTCAAAAGTTCCTGCAACCTATAAAACAGGGACAGAAAATCTTGGTTTTTCATGCTATTGGAAGACAATTTTGAGAGTAATGGGGAGCTAAATAGTGAAAAGGATGGAAGCCTGTATCCTTTAACTGGGTTAACTTATGAAGAGGGTAGTGTAGTTCAGTTTGCAACCCCGTATCCGATAGCAGCCAAGGTAGGAGGACTCGGAGGTGTCAGCTGGCGGATTCGAGAGGAGTGATTGCCTCCGGGGGAAGCGGTGACAGTCAGCTGGCAGCGCCGGCTTGGTACGGGTGTCCGAAAGGGTGACTGCCCTTGGCCTCGGTCTCTGTGCTTGCAGCTGGAAAAGGCGCTTGTCTCGGGAAATTGTAGAAGCTTTGGGAGGAGAAAAACTGAAGTAAACAACATAAAATGAGAGGGAACGACATGTAGATTATGAAGCAGTGTAGCTTTTTAATGAAAGCATAGGATAAAGGTGTTGCCTTCTTACTGTAACGAGTACATATACAAGACTAACAGTTCCTGGTGTCTCAAACTGCCTAGTGAAAATTCCTAGGGTCGTATTTTTTATGAATTAATTATGAATATGCATACAAACAGATCAAGACATGATCTGATCCTACGTGGTTGTTTTTTGACAATACAGGATACGCAGCGTATACGTGGCTGATTTAATTCAGGCTTTGCATAAGCGTGTAGATCTGTTGTACTCGATGGCCCTGTTTGTTTCTAAGGTTGTAGGTGAAATGTTGCTATTGTTTCTTGTGTTTTCTATCCCCAAAGGTTACATTTTTGGTAATAATAAAGATTTTACTATTTTTACCTGTTCAGCTTCTGACAAAGTAGAATCTTAGATTCATTTTTTTCTATCTTCATGCCATAGCAGCATTGCCATTCAGACTTTCTTGAACTTTGTAAATAATTTTAAACAGTAAAAACTATCTAAAATGGGCTTTTTATTATTACTGTTAACAGGGTCCTTACTGCTTTTTTGTCAATAAAGCGGCACCCATTATTTTACTCAGGGTTTAACAAAATTGTATGGTTTTTATTAACAAGTGTTTAAGCAATAACTGAGTTTCTTTTGTAGGTGTGTATTAATTGCATGTAAACGTAATTTCTTTCAAGCTTGTTAAATTAGAGTGAGATATATAGGTAACTTTAAGTTTTACTTGTATTTTAACAGTGAAAGTAAGTTGAATACATTGGTGCAGAAACTTCATGACTTCTTGGCTCAGTCATCGGAAGAATCTGAGGACGCCAACTCTCCTCCAGCGTTATCTAAAAACAAAACCATAGGTAAAAATACATTTTATGTTTTCGTTTTCAGTGTATATATGATTCGACAGTCAAATAACTTTTAAGTAGTGTTATCTTAATAAATATAAAATGGGCCTTTGATGCAGTATTTCTTTGTGTTTGGAATCTTTCCTAAATGTGTAAAAAAGCTAATCCTACTGCTAATTTACCTTCTATGAAACGTGATACGGCAAACGTATTTGCTGCGGTAGGGGTTCCTTGTTCAGTTTTCCTGTATGTGTAAGTGCAGTATCTTGGGTTTTCTGCTGAAAGAAAGCTTTTGCAGTCCTTGTAGTTGTGGAAGACGTTCTGGAGATCATGCTTTCATAATTATTTGGGAAAGATACCTACAAGTAATCTGGAAACATTTGAAAACAATGTAATACTTCAGAAAAAGCTTGAGTCCTACACTAGGTCAAATTTGGTATTAGAAATTTTTACTTACACATTAGAAATAGGTAACGAATTTTAAACACTTTGCTTTGATTATAGTCATAAAAAGTGAAATCATTTCATAACACTACTGAATAAAATTTGTTTCCAAATTTAACTAGGTTAAATCTGTTTCCTAGTTTAACTATGACTGGATAGAGGTGCAAAACCTTTTAATCTCTACTGTTTAATGAGCTAAAAGTTGTGCTGAAGTGATAGAGTGCAGGAGAATGAGAGTGTGTTGGCCGTGTTACAGAGTTTATTTTCGAACTCCTGGTGTACTAAGTAATAAACTTACATGGGTTTTCTGGTATGCAGTTATTATCTTTTAATGTTTTGTCTTGAGAGTCTGTTGCCGTGTGGTGTTAACCTCCTTGTGTCAGCATCAAACCAAACTGTTAACACAGGAAAAAGAAATTATTCATGTGATACTTCAGCAGAATAATAAGCTAAACTGTGATCTAGGTGCATCTCAAAGTGAAATTTTCCTGAGGAGCATACTGGGAAAGAGAAATCTTTTCCCTTTACCCTGTGTAGTTACAAAGTAGAATTTGGCTCCTTGCCTTAAAATGCAGATTTACTTTGAAACGGGTAAACTTACTAATTAATAGCAGACATGTTTCAGGGTTGTTTTTGAGTTCTCAGATTTTATTTCTTAAAAAAGAACATATTAAAGTTGAAAAGTCAAAAATTAAATACTTAAATATTAGGAAATGCCAGAATTAACTGTGCAAATTTACTTCCCCTCCCAACTTTCTGTGCATAATGGTAGTGTCTTTAGCAACTGTGCTTTTTTTTTTTTTTTTTTTTTAAATCCCAAGGATGCTCATTCGGTGTAAATGTGANCTTTTGGGAATAGCGCGTGTGCAGTCTGGGTAGCAGTCTGAATGCAGAATCTACAGAAACTGTAGCAGCCAGAATCAAAGAAATCTCTACCGAGCATGTACAAACTGGTATTTTCCATGGATTTATCACTTGGGCAAAACTGGTCAAGAGTAGAAGGTGGGCAGCATCTAGTCTCCAGATGAAATGTCACCCTTCTTCCAAATTTCAGATTCTTTCCTCAGAATGGGGGAATGCCAGTAATACTCCACAGAAGAAATTTCAGGTGCTTAGAAGGCAAAAAACGTCTGTCTGTTTCCATTTCTTATTCCCCCCTACCTTAGCTTCACATGCAGAAAAGGCTGGATAGTTTGGGCTGCAATTTACCTGAACAATTCAGCCTAGGTCAAATACCCAGCATTAAATTTTCTAATCAAAGTGATATAATTTTTTTAAAGTGTAAAAGAAAAATGTTTGTTTTTCCCAGAGCTGAAGTATAAGCATATAGTAAGTTGCAGTGCTAGCAGTCTTAACATTACATATCACAACCATTTGTGATTTTAACCTGTACCTACCGCTTTACTTGCATGTTTCTCAGTAGTGCATCTATTAAAATACTGCAATTACTAAGCCTTTTGAGCAACGTCATACAAGTGTCATTGAATCACTGGACTTGAAACTTTCCCTTCCATTAGCTGGACTGATGAACGGAACAGATACTAAGTTGCATGTCTTTAGGTTTTATATTCCACAGTTCTTGAGATCAAGAAAGGGGAATTCTCTATCATACCCTGTATCAAATGGGATTTTTGTCTGTGGTTCCATGATTTAATACTGTGTTTTTAATGTCAAGATGTGCAAGAGAAAATACTTAAAGTAACTTCTTAGAGATTGCAAAAATGCACTAACTATTATTTCTGCATATACAGTTGCGCTTTCATTTCTTCAATATTTCTTCACTTATGGGAAGGTTGTTTTTCAGCTTATCAGTGACTTAAAGTAATTTCTAAATGATTTCTGTAAAATGTATGCCATACAGTGAACTTTATTTTGTTGTGCAACAGTTGGTCTCTGAAAGTCACACAGTCATCTTTATTCGTGCTGGTGAAACATAAACAATGCTATGACATACAGTGTGAAGAACTTCTCATATTTCTTGCATTTCAGTGGCTTCCATTAATTTCTCTCCATAGGTAAAAGTAGAGAACCTAAAAGTAGTCCAGCTTCGATGGAGAACAATAGAGAAGAGGTAGGAATAAAAATGAGCACATTTCTTCTATATGGTGTGTTACATACATCAAAGACATTTTTCATGTTGTATGTCTTACTAGTATCTGCTCTTCTGTTGGAAACATTCTGGTTGACAATATTAATATGTAGAGAAAGCACAAGTGCCAGTGTCCTGCCTTCCTTTGCCTTTGTGGCAGTAAACTCAGGTATTTATTTGATACTGCCCAAACCTAGTTATGATATGTGTGCACAAACCTCTGAAAAAATCAGTGTTTCTGTAAAGGCAGAATTCTGGAAATGCCCTTTCTGGCATATGAGCCAGATAACAAGTGTCTGCAATCTGCTGGCAATTCTTGGGTGCATACTAGTGATAGCTCCCCAGTGCCAGCCTTCGAGAGCCCTCTGTATCCGTATGTCAGCAAAGATGATGGTTTCTTCACAGAGAGTGAAGAACATACAGAGACCTGCATAAGCTACAGCAGCATAAGTGCTGTGAGGAATCCCGGTGAATTGTAAAAAAGTGAAAATGCACCGCAGTGTGGGAGCGGGTGGGTATGTGTGAGTTAGGCCGTTCTTCCCCGTGCTAACCGTGCGCGTTAACATCGCAGCAAAGATAGACAGAGGAAGAGGCCCTGGAACTGTTGATGGTTAGGACCGACCAGTGATCGTGAGCCATTCTCAGTCTCTTCTCCAGAAAGCTGAGAGAACTTTCAGCAGCTAGTGCAAGTTGAGAATTGCAAGGAGAGAATTTCCTCAATTTCACCAAGACTCGGTGCTTGAGATAGGTGTAGTGTTTCTCGCTGAATGTCTCAACTTAAAACAGTGCCCCCTTCTTTTAAGCTACATGTGTAGGGAGGTTAGCGAGCATTTGTGACTTAGCTTAGAGTTTGGTGACACCTATTTTAAAATCTGTTTTTAAAAGAATAATGACTTCTTGGACTCCTCCTACTGATCTGAAACTCTGTAGATTTAGTTTGACTGAACTGGCATGACAATTGAAATTATGTGTTACTTTTTGTTAATGCTTTTCCTGCCTTTTTTTGTGTGTGTTTTGTTTTTGTGGGTTTTTTTTGTTTGGTTGGTTGGTTTGGTTTTTGTTTTGTTTGGCTGTTTGTTTTGTTTCTTTGGTAAGAGCACTGGTGACTTCTGAGATGTGTTCTTAAGATGTTAAGAATATTAAGAACTTATATTAAAGTTAATATAAGAAACTGGTTTTGTTGACAGGTCACTTGGTCACAAATGTGTTGACTTTTTATTTTTTTCTGTTTTTAGGGCAGTAGTTCTTCAGAAAGAACCAAATCCTTAGGATCATCACGTTCAAAAAGGTTGGTTTGGAAAATAAAAACAAATAAACTACTGTTTGGCATGTGAAACTATAGAAAAGGCCATGCTCTACGCCAGATACTCCTGGTGTACACCAGTATAAATCCATTAAGTTAGCAGAGTGCTGGCAGAACAAATGTCTCATAGTGCACTTAAAATGCAAACCAACTTTCAGGGTCAAAGGTTAAGATCATACAGCTTGATTTTTATTGACAAGAAGATTATACTGTATCTTCAGGACAAAGGTGTTTATACAGTTGTCCCTTCACTATTGCTATTTCTATGCATATTTCTATGCAGGATTTTTCCAAAAATGTAAATTGAGTCATATGGAAAAAAGGCTTTATGTACCATACTGGTGGGAGAGTGTACAATCAAAATGTGCTGTTTAGTTGTCCTGTGCAGAAACTGCCATTTGCTGTATCTCTGCTTAATCCTTTTTTACTCTTTGATTTAAAGAAGTATGGATTTAACTGTTTACCAACCAGTTTGAACCTACAGGAGACAAATTCTGTGTGACCTAAGTAACAGCAGACTTACTCTAGTAAACTCCTCATCTTTGGCTCTCAGCTGCCGCTCATTCATGTCTTTCATAATTTTTTTTTTAAATCCTAGTATACTGTGCAGATAGGTGAGCTCTTCTAAGTGCACAATTTCAACAGCTGCTGCCTTATTGCTCTTTAGAAGTGTCCTATATCTCTTTTCACCCTCCTTTTTATCCAAGTTTATTTTATCACGTATGCTGGAATTAAATAATTTTCTTCATTCTCCCTTTTCCATTTTTCTTGATTCCATATTTGCAAGCGTGGTTTTCTGTTTGGCTTTAATTTCTCCCTCATCTTCTGAATCCAGTGTCCTGCTGAACTCTTTTTCATTTATATAATTTTGACAGTCTTGGTTTTTTGCTTCCTGTCTATCACTCTATCACTAAAGGTATTTCCACTCATACCTTTATCATACTGTGCCTGACAAAAACAGTATCCTGTAGTAGTTCATCTGTTACCTTCAGACTACTGAAAATTACGCTCAACATTCTTTTTTTTTCTTTCCTCCCTTCCTTGCCCTGACATAGTAAATTCATTTATTTTAATGGATTCAGTTCTGAATTATGTTTGTGTGAAATTCTGACAACTGGTCTTTTTATTCAACAGTCGGCTTTTCCATTTCTTTCTGCCTTTCCTTTACTTCCTTGCAAGCATCTTTTCTGCGAAGCTGCTCTTTGTCATTTGCTAATATCTGTGTGTTCTCTTTGCGCTGCCTGTTAAACTTGGAATGATATGTAAAATTTCTGAGCAGGCATTCACTTGTGTTTCATTCAGGCTTTTTTCCTAAAAGTGTGACTTTCCTGCATACCTTCTTAAAAACACATCAAACCTTGATGTAAAAAAAAAAATAATACAGCAAGCCTGTGAAACAAAAATACTTTGTGTCTCTTTTTATGTCACCTAGGGAGAATTCCTGTTCCTAACAAGAAAATAAGCCTACAACTTACTGACTGTAACAACTCAGAGCATCCCACCTCATAATGAATGTCTTAAATGAATTTAAAAAGAACATAGGTTTCCCCAATTAGTATGGTGTTTTGCTTGCAAAGCGCCAGGCTTACCTGTGTTGCAATATGTAATATTTGTCACGGTATGGGTTTTTTTCTGTCTATGCAGGAAACCTACAATTGTAACAAAATATGTTGGATCAGATGATGAACAAATCTTAGATGAAACTGTAAATGAAGATATTTCAAATGAAAACTCAGAAAACGATGTTGATATGAAAAGCTTGCCTAAAGGTAGTTGATGTCTTTCTTTGTTTCTGAATTCAGCAGATTAGCCAAGATTATGATGCAGCATAAATAATTAACTAGAATGCACATGTATTAGTAAAACGCCTGTCTTAGGTCCTGTTGGCTTTATATATAAACATACATGCTTGTGCACAAATGCACACGCACACACACCCTGTGCACACACATTTGAAAGAGGAAACCAAGCACCTTTAGTTTTGAACCCAGCATACTTTAATCTGTGGGTACACCAGAATGTGCTGGTGGCTTCATTTCCAATGTCTACTGACATCTGTGTAAAACCAGCATGGAACGGGGGAAATCATTTGTTTCTAGTCTTCCGCAGAAGTCTCAAACTCTGTCACTCGCAAGTCTGATTTATTTTACTGTTCTGCCTTTGAGGATATTAACAATTAGATCAACAAAAGTAAAACTAAGTCTTGGGGGGAAACGTCATTATTGGATCTATTTTTAAGCACCCTTTTAAAACAACTAATACTACAAGCCTACATCCCACTGCTCTTAAGTATAGCGTGAGTTTGATTAATCTCTTCCATTTCTTACCTGTGAAAGTTACAGGAGAAATTAGAGGGACTGCTGCTGTTTACTGCGTGAGTAGCAGTATGTAAAGCAGTCACCTTAAAATTGTTTTTTCAGAATGTTAGATTTTTTTGAGCGTCCCCACAGCAAAAGTATTAAAACTGAGCTCTTAAGTAGGAAAGACAGTTTTTCATTCACATAATTTTGGTTAGTACTCTTCTCTGTATAGCTAAAAAAGTGAATTTCTGAATTTTGTGAAAGACAAAACAGGTTTTATTCTATTGCTTTTTCATTTATTTCATGCTGACATAAATTCAGATGAGGGGAACTGGATAGAGAGAGAAAAGAGTAGTTACTCTAAGGCTTTTGATGGATTAAGTGATCTAACCAAAGTCCTTTATTTGTAGCATTGCACTGCAAATTCCTGTACTACACACACCCAGCAGCGTGACAGTCCTGTTCTGCATGTGCCACATCAGGGCAGAGAGCAGACTTTGCTTCTGGTAGCCCGTTCAGTCTTTGGCTTTTGTCCTACAACTGCAAAACAGACATAGTTTGAAGTGTGTGGTGGTTTTTTTTTTGTTTGTTTTTGTTTTTTTTTCCTGTGAACATCTGTGCATTCAAAACTTTGTTGAGTTTTAGTCAACAGATTGCACTTTTTTTTTTTTAAGGAACTATGTTGGCTTTATTTAAACGGGACTTTTGCACTTCATTTGGATGTGTAATGGTTTCCAATTTCTAAATAAAATTATTCTAGGTACAGTGGTTGTACAGCCTGAGCCAGTGCTGAATGAAGACAAAGATGATTTTAAAGGGCCTGAATTTAGAAGCAGAAATGCCGTTAAAATGAAACCTGAAGCTCCCAAAAAGCGTGGAGGTAAATACAATTTAAAACATTTATTAAAACGGGTTTAAATTGTTGCTTATGACCACATTTGGTACATCTAAAAATTGTTCATATTTCTAATAAATTATCCTAAAAATACCTCCACTCTTCTGGCTTTTTGTTCATTAAGGATTCTAGCTGGCTGAAATTAGCCTCCATTGCTGCCCCTGCAGTGCAGCAGTGAAAGCTAAGACTAGTTCTCATTAAACTCCTATTTTCAGTAGCTATAGGATGCATCATTAGGTACTCTATATGGACCCTTCTTGCTTTGCATTCAGAGCAGTTGCTTGGTTGAGATTAGGTGTTACAGGTATTCCTTTTTTAAGGGGTTATATTGGAACACCATTGATACGGGAATGCTCACTGACTCACCAAGACGGCTTGAGCAGGGACATGTATAGGCATGCTGTCGATCAGTGAGCTGACAAGAAACCGAAAGCCTCGAGCAATTCAAAGACTTTTTTGTTTTGTTTTTAAATTGTGGGAAATACCCTACCAGTGCGCCCTTCTAAGGATTATCTTTGAAAAGCTGCTATGCCAGCTGGTTGTCCAGAACCGCTACTAAAATTGAGAAGTTAGGTAGGTAACAGCGATAACAAAAATTCACCTCTCTCATTTTTTCCAGAAAGTAAAGGGGAGGGAGGATTATGTATGAAGTAGCCAATAAGAAGGCAGATATTTTTGTTAATACTGCTAGCGATATCTTAGTTCACACACCTACAGCAGTACCCAGGATATTCAGTCAAACAGCTCTGGCACACACTATTCGTTCTTCCCATTGTATCATTTGAGATATTTGCTCTCTTTTAAAGTGTTGTTATAATTTCATAAGTGCTGTTTCTCCATCTGTGGTTGAAGAGGAGTAAAATGGGACTCTGTGGAAATGTGCTTGTGCATACATACGGGCTCATGCATGATTTTAATCACGTTTTGAGCATTTTCTCTAAATTATTAATCTTGGAAAGTCAGTTCCATTCTATTCATGCAAGATGTCCTATTCAGCATATAGGAATGCTTTTTCCATTTGTCTTTATAACAATTTTACAAGAGGTCCAACATAAATGTTCAGGGATATAGTGTTAAAAAGGTAGGATTCTTCTGCTTGAGCTTTATGCCCTGTGTCTGCATCCCCAGGACAATCCGTATGACCTGTCCTTCCATTTTTTTATTTTTTCTTTTTTCCTCCATCCCTGGAGAATTTTCAGGCTTTCCTTTGTCTGTCTGGACTGGTTACTTATTTACTGGTGCCTGATGTAAGATAATAGGTTTGGAAGGGACATTGTTTAGGTCATAACACTCACTACTGATATTCTTTGACTTGATTTTAAAACTATCCAGCACCTGTGTTAAGCTCCTGTCAACTGTCAGTAAAATGGAATAGGTACTGCCTGCTCCTGCATTGTCCCCATTTCCAGACCAGGAAAGGTAGCCAGGCGAGGGACATGACTGCAGTCTACTTTGAGAGCAGCTGGGTTAGGAATGTATCAAAACAGTTTTATTTTGTGACATGCACAGGAGAGGTAATGCCGATCCAATTATTCTACACCTGCGTGCAGCAAGTCTAGTTACATGAAGTGGCACTTAGCTTTCTCTTGCTGCTAGAAATAGGTGCCTAGCCCTGTGCACATGCAGAGTTAAGCATTACTGGTTTAAGCAGGTAAGCGTGTAGTCCCCACTTACTTGAGATCCTGAATTCTATGCATGGTGCAAGTAAATAAGTAACAAAATAAAAAATGCCAATCCGTCTCGTTCTTTGCTGAGTGCATCTTTGCATTTTTATTAGGGATTATATGTCCTGTTTATAGTAGTAGTAGTAGTAGAACTCTTTCTAGCATCCAAATGCTCTTATCTGAGACTGTAAGAGGCGTTGTGTCAGACCTTATTTTAAAGTTTTGTGTCTGCAAAGTGGTTATGGTTGTATTTTTGCTAATAAACTCATATTCAGGAATGTTTTTTAAGTAAGCATTTTCTCGCTGTTAATGAACGAGTAGTTGTTTTATTTCTTTGGATCATCATTTGTAGTAGTAACGTGGTTTACAAAGGTTTGCCTCATAAATTATCCTCTCTTTTTTCTGGTGCCAACTTGCAGATTTTGGGAAGGAGGCAGTAGTGCTTCCTCTTAAAGTTGCAGAAAAGGGGAAAGTGGCTTGGGACTTGACAGCGACTGGCTCGTTCTCCCTCAGTTGGCTGTTACCCTCTGTGATTCTTACACCCATTTAAGGACGGTGATGTTTGGCAAAGCCTGGGTAGGCTTCTGTGCTGCTTGGTATAATAGAATGTAGTATTCTTTTCCAAGTAGTACGATATGATGGATACATTTATTTGAGGTTTACCAGTAGCATTTGAAACGCGTTTGAGCCTTTTTGGAGGTCATAAGAGATGCTTTGCAAGTTCATGAGCTCTGCAGTACATGCAATCGTACATGCACTGGAGTTGAAAACAACAAATCTCATATTCAAACTTTCAGACCTGCTATTTTCACTGAATTGTAAGGGTGTGTTAGTTGTTCTTACTGGCTCGTAAGCTGTTTGAGATTGTGCTTCAATAGCAAATTGCTAGTAGCTTGTATATTGTCTTGAGAACATTCATTCAGTTCCTTAACGTTGTGGTGTTGGTGCTTGGTTCTATTTCTGTGGTAGTGATTATTTAAAAAAAAAAAATGTCTGTACTCAGGCTGTAACCATTAAGTTAAGCATTTGAGTTAATTTCCTTATACTACTTACTGAATATGACAGCAAAGGACAAGTCACACAGTTGAGTGATCCCATATCAAACCTCTATCTGCTTGATCCCAAATCAAGTTTTTGACACCGTATGAACTGAGTGTATGAGCTTTCACAAATGATTTTCC
>VZTL01051787.1:3381-15226 GCA_013400535.1 Scopus umbretta | reverse complement strand
TGGCACTTCAAAGAGTCCTTAAACTCTGCCTGACCCATGATTTTACACAGTTTTAAAAAGAAAAAAAAAAGAGAAGCTGCTACTACACACTGACTTGCTAATACAGTAATCTTTCACTACTACATAATTTGGGAGATAGCTTTATGACAGCCAGCCAAAATAAGAAGCAATTAGTGTGATAAGTAGAGAAACTGTGTCCTTTAAAGCATCTTCTCATTTACTGCCAAGACACTGTTTCTAGACAAGAGTTTAATAACTGCCTCGTTTGTTGATTTAATTTAATTAATGTTGTCAATGGAAAATACTGTAAATAAACATAAATATTTCCACTATAAGATGCATTTTAGGGGATGTTTTGTTGTTATAGTAGCATGCACCTCACTGTAAGCAGCACTACCAGTTACATTACTACTTGTTAATAATGCCAAGTTCTGAAAGCAAATTACACAAAATAGAGTTGTCTCTACTGTGCTTTTATTTCTCTGTTTCTTATATTGAATATTCTTTCACTTTATGTGTTAGCTCAGTGTAATTTTAGAGTGAGCTGCTATACATATGTAAGAAAAGAAAATCCATCTTTATCCAATTGCTCCTCCTTAGGTTGGAACACCTAACAGTTAATTTCATTGTAGTGTGTTTTCAGCTTTCAGTCATGTTCAGTAATGTGAAAAGTGCTGAAATATTCATCATATGTAATGCACAGAGTTCAGATATATCCTTTTGCATTGGAAATTGTATTTTTTTAATTCTTCAGTCCTAAGCAAAGAAATACTTTTGGTGGGGGTTTTTTGTTTGTTTGTTTGTGTTTTCGTTGGTGTATGTTTGTGTATGTTACTCCGTGGTTATTTGCTTATTTACAACAGAGTCTTGTGAGCAGTAAATCCTTTACCAGATGCCACTTCAGTTCCCTTAATCTTGTTCTGTTGTAAAAGATGGTCAGCATTCAACCTAAAAAGAAAACATAAACATGCTTTCCACTCAAGCTATAATTTAGACACCCAAATTTAAAATAAATAGAAAAGATAAACTTCCAAAAGGAGGTAAGATCATAAATCTTCCCTATTATCTAGCAATAAATGTTTCCTAGAAAGTATGTGACTTCTTCAGTGCCTTCCAATATAACTGGGAATACCATACAATACAACATAATACAATAGGGAAATTAAGTGTTTAATCTTAGAGGCAAGGCACCTAACAAGTGAACATTGCAGCAATTTATTACTAAGACTTTGTGACTAGGTGTGTCACCAGTTCTTATGTGGTGTCTTCAAAACACCTTTACAAAGAAGACAGAATAGCACTTACCTGATGAGCCACTGTGAAGTCGACAACACTAGAGAATAAGGTGCTCAAAACTTTTGGGCATGTCTGACCTAAACTCTATTGTAGGATGCAAAGATTTCTGTGCTAGAACAAAACCCAGGGTGTTTATTTATGTCATTAGCCATGCTGAAGTGGAGCATCACTTTTTTTGAACTCTAGGTGTATTTTGGTTTGATACCTACATTATACTACTAAAACAAAACAGCTTGTTCAGGTGGAAAACAAATTCTGCCTAAGTCTTTCTTTTTACATAACTAATTCTCAGGTTACAGAATTGCTCTTTAGACACTGTCATAACCCACTAATGGTCAGACTACATAAGAAGTCTTTTCCAT
The DNA here is from genome assembly GCA_013400535.1 of Scopus umbretta. NCBI lineage: Eukaryota > Metazoa > Chordata > Aves > Pelecaniformes > Scopidae > Scopus > Scopus umbretta. The sequence continues at coordinate 13,568 of VZTL01051787.1, read as the reverse complement.
TACCCTATCATGAAGTCTTGTCTATTACCATATCAATACAGTTCAGTGACTATTAAATTTATCAGAAAAAGTAAACTGTTTCTGTGACACATCTTAAAATGTTAATACTTACACTAACAGACTAATTAGGAAGGAACAAATAAATCCAATGCTGTGCAACAGGGGTAACAGTCCACTGTGAACTGTGATCTAAATACCATGTTGATGCTGGAAGACACGCCTAGTCATATGGTTTGCTTTTAGGTAGTCCTGCAAGGAGCATGGAATTGAACTCAATGATCCTTATGGGTCCCTTCCAACTTGGGATATTCTATGATTCTATGCTGTTAAAAAAAAGTGATTTGATAATATGAACTGTATATAAATAAAATGCATACTAATTCACAGTAAATTATCTAAATAAATTCAATATCACAGGAATACAAAATTCAATAATAAGTATGATTCTATGTGTTAAAAGAGGTTCATGCTGTTTTGGGGAGATAATATTATTGGTAGAAAAAGCTAATCTTTCTGTCAGTCAAGTCATTGCTGACCTTTATGTGACTCCTGTTGGTTACTGGAAATTTTTGCTGTTAGCTTGGTATGTCTCTTTCCAGTCATCTTCATGAGCAAACTGAGTGATTTTCCTGAAAATAAAAAGGAAAAAAAGAAGAAAAAAGCCAATATTCTTTTTATAGATGTGCTTTGTGCAGGTCTTCTATAGGTCCAATTAAAACTCAGAAGAAAGGCAACTTTATCTGCTACAGTCTTATGGAAAAAAATAAACTGTGTTATTTGATGATTACATAGATTTAGTTCTTATACCACAGTGAGAGGGAGGGGAGAGATAAGATCAGAGGAATAGTTTATATGTAATTCATTAGAACTACACTTGAAACTGGACACTATCTCACAGTGGAATTTGTATAGGGTCTTATTTGCCCATAAGCCATGTAAAAATTCCTCAGATGCCAATATGACCTGAAAGAAAAATCATTCAGGATGATATAAGGAAGCCCCGCCAACCTCACAACAACCTGGCCCCAAGACAGTCCCAGAAGCAGTTCTATAGCCAACAGAGCAGCAAACTCATCAGCCAGTTTCTAAATAAGCCAAGGAATGAGAACTGTTGCTTGAAAAATATAAAAGGCTTATGGGAATTTATGAATGGGAAAGCCTATTTCTTATAATAATAAAGAGCGCATCACTGTTTAAACCTTGATCTCTCATAGGTGCTTGTGCCATATGTCAGGTGTTAAAAGACTATGAATAACTTTCTTTGTGGACGAAAAGGCACTGCAATGAAATGGCAGTCAACTGGGATGTGAGCAGTGAAGATACTTAAAACAATGGAGGAAAATTTTATAAAGACCTATGTAAAGCCAACACAAACAGAAAACTTCCCCAAAGAGAGACTGAAGATTAATGAAGGAATACTGTATAATTTTTGGAAACATGTTTCAATAGAAAAAGTAAAGCAATAACAAATCTAAAATTACAGAAACAAGGAACCTCTGTAAGAATAACAGAATCATAGCCAACTAGTGACTATGGACATGGCTGGAGCGCAAAATTCAGGAAGGTCTTTTTTTTGTATTAACATGATCTCCTTCCATAAAAGAAATAATGAATATTTGTACATTATCCCCCTCATTGTTCCTAAAAGTTATGAAGTTATCACATGAGGGAAAATAAAAGAAATAAATGCCTAGAAAGGTCATCAGTAAGAAAAAAAGAAATCACCAAACAAATTGTGTATTAATTGTCAGAGGATAAAACATTTCATTGGATTTATACACACAGAATAACATATCAGACTTGAGGATGAAGAGTCCATGAGCATCTTTGGAGGCCTATCAACATCACACAATGTTCAACAGATATTATAAACAGCGGGCATCCAGCACCCATGAGTGCACCTTTAAAGCTGTGTGTTTGTGTCACTCAAGAGAATAAAACCTTCACTCTATTTTTTTATTTTACTAATAGGGGATTTTGTTTGCTTTTTGTCTTTTAAAGGAGTCACTATGTTTAAAAAGTACACTGATTCATGTATTTGAAATATAATAATGAACTGAATATTTGGGAATGTTTAATAGTGGATCAAGGCTTGTGGGGTTATCCAGAACCTGCAGAGTAATGATTTTATTCTTAATAAGATCACGATTTTATTCTTAATAAGATCATGATTTTTGTTATATTGCAAAATTATGATATTTTTACCCAGATAGCATAAGGAAAATCCTCAAATTGTAAGTTTAGTTGTTAATTGATGGAGTATAAATAAATATTTTTGCTAAACAGCAGATGTAGATTACATGATGTAGCTCTTGATTAATGCTTTTTTAATATGAATTTGTAAAATAAAACCTCACAGATTGTGGCTTTATTGGTAAACCACAGGAAGCATTCTGTGAACTCTTTTTCCTGTAAAAAAAAAAAAAAAACAAAAGCAAAACCCACCTCATTGAAGCACATAGATTTTCATACTGGGAAAAGCAGACAAAACACAATGACACTGCTATCCATGGAGTGAGGAATCACATGTCAGATTCTCATGGTTATATCAAAATGAATGTAGCAGCTACCCACTGTATCACTCACTTCTATAAAGCTTCAATAAAAACTGAATGAACCCCTTAGCAGCTGAGATCTGCTTGGGTGTTCCTTTTATTCTTTTCATCATTTATCCCAGATTGTTGTATGTCAGCAGCCAACAGAAGAGAGAATGGTGAGCTCGCCAATTGTTCTTCTGTGCAGAAAAAGTGTTCTTATCTGAGTACAGCAAATGTTATATCAGTAAAGGGTGACGAGGTTGAGGTACACAATAGGGCTTTTTCTTAATTCACCAAACACAAAGACAGCATATATTCTCCTGACTGCCAGTTGATTCCTCTGTGGTTTTCCCTGTGAAACAAAGAATTACAACCGTTGTTTTACATTGTAATGCTGGAGATCCAAGAATGGTGGTAAAATTTTATTCTTGGAAGAATGTGACAGAATAGTAAGGATAGAAACACATCATCTACATGCTAAAAGGTAACTGTACCTGTCACTGGGAACATTAATTTATCTCCTCCTTCAAGAATTCTCCAGTTCGATTTTTTCTGGATGAGCCTACACTGCACTTTAGGAGACCCAGTGGGATACCATGCAGATTTTGCAAAGTCACAGATTTCATTAAGAGTCCCTACTTACAAGCTGGCTAATACCATTTTAATACAGCTCCCCTTCCCTTCCCTTCCCTTCCCTTCCCTTCCCTTCCCTTCCCTTCCCTCCCCTGCCCTGCAAAAGCCAATTAAACAGAAAAGTAATAAATCAGACATTCCACAGAAGCTTGTGTTTTAATGAACTTACTTAAAATACTTTTCTGAATCTGTGCAGTTCATCCCCATTTGGCCTCTATTTGTCCATTTTTGGCCAGATAGAATAAGCATCAAGAACTGGATTTAAAATTATTAATTACCATTGACATTTATCATGGTTTTATAGAAACTGTATTCTATGTTAACCTCTATTTCTGAAACTATGTTATCATTTAAATATTAAAACAAGAATTATAACAAACCAACATTTCAATTTGTAAAATGAAACAGAATTGGTTTGTTATTTTAAACTCTGATCATATATTATATGTATATATATGCTGAAAAACCCCTTTCACCATTAATAAATTCCCTATATAATTAGGGACCATACATAGACCTAATTAAAGTATCAGTGTTTATAAAAACAGCAGCAGTTCATTGTAAAACAGCCACATAACTGAGCATAATATTAACAATTAATAGTTTGCAAAGGTCTGCACGAATTAAATGTCTTGTCCCTCACTACAGCATGACTAAGAACAAAAATAGCAAGAATATGCTCTGCACTTAACTTATTTAAAACATGTACTATTGGCTAGAGTTTCCACATAGGGAGGAACGTGTTTCATAAACCCATGAACATGTGGAACGGTCTTTTCAGTTTCATTGGACTCAGAAGTTTTATATAGTATTAAGTGCATAAAATGTTAAATATTAATCTGACAGATAAAGAATCAGAGTAATTGCCTTTGTCAATAAAGGCAAGTATACTAGTACCCATAATAGCCAAAGTGTTGGATACATGGTGCATAAACATAATTTTCTTACTAACAGTCCTGTAAGCACACTTTTATTACAGTGCAAACCAAGTTAAGCAGATAATTTCCTAACTCCAAAATATATTACACAGGTTAGCTACTTTGTTTCTGAAGGATATCTACTATTTTCACACAGGCTCTCATTGTCTTTGCAGCTGTGTGCAGTGATATTTACCATAGGAAAAGCGTGAGACAGGCACTACTTAACAGATTCTATATTAATATCTGAGTAGACACTATTTATATATTACACAGTTGACCACTGTTTTCCGTTTCTTGTAATAGGGACCCTAATGCATAGTGACATGATTTTTCAGTTTTTTAGGAATAACTCAACATTTATCAAGTGTTTTATGATCCTTGTCTTAGCAAATCAAAGACAACAGACAAAAGACTTTCTTTTAAAATGACCTTTACTAGACTACAGGCTACAATTTTGAAATCACCACACCCATGTTTCAAAGAATGGATTTTTAAATTTAATAATAACCATTAACAAAATTGGTTTAAAATAATGAAAATAAGGTAAACTAGGCAATCAAATTCAAGCACCAATAGTGCTACCTGAACTTGTCGTTGTTTATTACTATGTCCTTCTGAAGAATTAAGAATAGCCTCTTACCTTTACTCTTTTCAAATACTGGGAGCTTTTAAGCTTGGAAAATATTGTATGTCAGCAAATGGGAAACTGCCAATCTATGCGAGGAAAGAGAATTCAGGAATACTTTATTCATTCTTATACTTACCTCTTTATCACATTTCGGACATGTGTCTTCATGGCCTTCTCCTACCCCTTTTTCTTCCCCAGTTCTTTTAAAAATGTTATAAAATCCAAAAAAAAGAAAAGTATTTGTGTCAAGCTCCTCTTAAAGGTCAGAAAATCATAAAGCTGGCCCAATTTCTTTGTAATTTCCCAAGTTCAAGAACATGTATTTAAAGATTCAAAAAGCAAGCGATTAAACAAGCAAACAAGCAGACAAGTAGGCAAACTAAATCAATCATAAACATGTTGCCACAGTCAGTGTCCTAAATACTGAAAATGTACAATATCCAGAGACCTTGTCCCCCCCAGAGACCTTGTCCCCCTCTTGACTGGTTTCTGCAGAGATCTGCCTCCGCAGAAATATATGGAGGACTGGGGGAAACAAAGGATTTAAACAGAAGAATACAGTTTTTTAAAACTTTCAGTGAATGTGGAAGAACATTACTAGGTTTTAAAGCAAAAATAGGATTGTAATATTTACATCCTCCCAATAGATGGAAGTACAGAGTAATCAGTGGGAGAGCAAAGCTGAGATAATTGTATGAGATATTTGTCTTGTATTACACAGTAAGTGAAAGAATATCTTTGATTACAGATGGCAGGGAAAACATGATTGAATTAGGGATAAAAAGTCACATTTCTTCAGTTCTCCTAAAGTCCTGATCACATCAGTCTTTCTGCAGCTCAGTTCCTTCTCCCGTAACACTACATAATACAGAGGTACTACAAAGCCTTCCAGGAGACCTTTGCTTCTCATTGAGCCACATCCTGGAAGAATTTAATTACTGAGAGTTACAAATGGATCAAAATAGTACAATTAGGCTTTAGAAATGACAGAATCTTTAAAAGGCTGTTCTTATTTAAACTGATATCTAACAAGATGAATGAAGACTATCCCTCACAGAATAATTATGACAAAAATCAAGTTTGTTGACCTCACCATGTTTCTGCACTTTTGAGTGGGTAAAAACATACATCTTCCATATTTTTATTTGGTAGAATAAGTGTAAATTATCCAAACCACCTCTGTTAACAGAGTGGCTGACTGGAATGGACTTTTTGAAAACAGGATTTGCTTATAGGGTTTGAGCTTAAAATGTAACTGGTCAAATACTGTATGTCAACGTAAGATCTAAACAGGTAGATATAGTTTATGAGTGTAGTCTACAAACAATTCTTGTCTACTACTTATGTAACTATATGCTGGCATTAAGATTTACCTGGAAGCTTCTTATGAAATCTAAAACAGTATTAACCATAAATTTTGAAACTCTGTTAATACAAGACAGATTGGGACTGTTAGGGAGATGCTTCAAAGAGTTGGAAATGTCACCATAATGAGTGTTACAATGGCAGAAAAATGCCAAAAGGGCCTTATTGTCTATGGAAAGATACAAACTTACAAACACATAGCACACACCATGTGAACGAGATAAAAAATTGTCCTTGCTTGTATACTTAGAGATCATGGGAGAAATGGAGTTTGGCAAAGATTTGTGGGATATTTGATTTTGATTTTTTTCTTTTTTTAGATTATGGTGATTGTAAAAGCATCAAGAAAAAAGAAAGAAATTGCTCTAATGAATGAGGACATATCAATTAAAAATCCAACCAAACAAAAAACCCTACATGCCAGAGAAAACAGGGAATATTAAAAACTTGAAGAGATTTTGCAATGAATGACAGCCATTTTGCACTATTGTTTTAAATCAAACTGGTTTTTTTGTACAGAATTGAGCACAGATTTGTGGGATCCTATCGAGCCAGCAAATTTTGAATAATAAACCGTGGACATTAGTACCCTCTTCTTTTTTGAATAATTTGTCTGTTGTGCGTTGGCCTTGGCTGACTGCAAGACCCCAACCTCTGTCCAGTGTTTTGCCCTTTCTTACACATACTTTCCCAGAGGTGCCACCACCTTGTCTGAGGGGCTCAGCTGTGCCCTGTTTGGGTGGGCGGTTGGAGCCAGCTGGAATCAGCTGTGTCCAGCATGGGGCAGCCCCGGCCTCTCCTCAGAGGCAGCCTTGCAGCTCCCACTGCCAACACCTGGGCACCTGCACGCAGGACAGCATCAAGGCAGGGTTTTTTTAGGTGAAGCAAACCATTTTGCTGATATTACAAAACAATCAGATGGAAGCAACTGCCTCCATCTGGGTCTGGGTGGTACGGCTTGTTTGGACATGGCTTCCCTGCGCTACATTAGTGAATGCAGCTAGGCCTGGAACCTGGCCAAAGAAACTGAATGCTGTACATCAATTGCATGAGTTCATAAAGCTACTAATTCCCACCTTTTATTATTAAACGGACATTCTTTCTGTTCGGTTACTGCATGGGTCTGGTTCCCTTATCTTTTGTGATTATTGGAGAGATTTTAGTGTAAACTCAGCACAGATTTACTTCTTTACCTCAAATATATCTCAGCTTTTTCACTTCTTTTTAAAGAAACAAAGCAGTTGTTATAGTAACCGGTGCTTTATATCTTCTAAAGAAATTAACTCCCCTGAACTGCCCCACTGTTGAGACTTTATTGGCATGAGACCTCTTATGCTAGTAACTTTTTCCCTGAAAAGGAAATATTTGTGTTCCCTAATCCCAGGACCTTTAATTAGCTCTTTAATTAACTTTTAGCTATAAATCATCATTTATAGGGTTTGTTCCTTAAAATCACACTTTTGGATGTGTCTGCAATGCACAATATAGTGTTATGTTATAGATTACCTGGTGAACTAGTATATTTACCCGGAGAAGTCAAGGGTATGGGTACAACTGTGGGTCACAGTAAAACTGTATTAGCATGGTAGTTAGTGGCCAGGCTAATTAGTACCATGTCAAGCGGCACTAATTAGCTGATTCTCAGCAATGTGCTGAGCTATATTGCTCACTTATACTCTCTCCAGTTTCTGAGCAACTTCAGTTGGATCCAGCTCAAGTGTCTTTGTCCAGCAACATACACACCCTGATGCCAAATGTATGGAGCCATATGATCTCCAGAGCTGCTTCATAATCAGCCTCTTCCACTGTCAAGAAATCAGCAATTTCAACACATGGCAACTAATCAGCTAAATAGAGATTTAGAAACTTGCCTTCAGGCAGGGTTCCTGTCCTAAATATGTGCTGCTCTGCACTGCCAATTTTCAAAACATATTATTGTGTAAAAATCAAGAAAAGTAAAATATATTTCACTTTAAAATTAAGAGCAATGTAATTCATGCTAATGAAGAGAACCATTTTATCTATATGTTTCACTTAGTCATATTAAAGAAATATGTTGATATTCACCTACATGAGGGCCATTTATGTAATCAAAGATCAAACTGTTCATGTATTTTGGGGAGGTATTTTCCAGTAACTTTTTTTATTTATAGTAAGTTAATCCCGATATTGTGACATGCTGCTCATTGATGTCTGTTACGTGAATATTAAAAAAAAAAAATGCTGTTTACAACAAACAGTCTGTGCCACAAAATTACTTGGGATCAATGCTATTTTACTAAGCCTGGAAGCTTCACCTAGTCTGTATACTTCAATCAGATTAATATTGATATAGAATTTTTACATCATCTTTTATACAGGAGATACTCATTTTGATATAACTAATGGCACTGCACTCCAGAAATAGAGTTATACCAATTTTGTAAAGTGCTTGCCATATTTTATTAATAAGACGATAACTGGTATTACAAATATTTTCAGTACTTTCTGACTTCCGATCAAAAGTCCAATGAAAATATGTCCAGCCCTAAACACCAAGTAAATAGGTCTAATATAAGAACAGATACATTAATTCCAATAAGTGTTCACTTTTGGCTGAATCTATAGATGCAATTAAATTATTGGAACGAAAATCCAGGTTCTCATTGCATTGCATTACTACTTTCTCTCCCATTGGAGATTATTTTCTCTGCATAAAACAATTAAACTTTTCAAAGTAAAAGTTGACATTAAGATTAAAACAAACACTCCAGTTAATATTGGAAGCTCATGTTATGTCATCACGTAAGTAAATCACATTATGTCAGAAAGGATAAAAAAAAAGAATGAATTTTGATAGGGTCACAATTATAACAGAATAATGTCACTAAAGCTTTAAATGAAGTACCTTTTAAAGATAGTATAAAAGGCAAGTTGATGAAACAGAATTAAATAAAATTTGAAGGCTTCACATGTTTATGTCTGTTACTATGAGAAACTATTTTGATAAAATGCTTCCAGCATGTTCTGTCTTTAAAATTATTTTAAAAAACATTAGTTCAATAATTAGAAACAGTACAAGAATGATGTATTGAATATAAATAATAAAAAGGACACATTTACTTAAAGTTACTTAAAGTTTAAATTAAAGTGGTTGCACAATTCTCTCAATTAGAGGGCATTCTTCATACCAATATTTGTGAGAGAGACAGTCTGTGAGATAAAAGGGTGAAAACAGAAAGGAGTTTCAGTTATTAGTCACCTTAGTGAGTAACTAGTGAAATTTCAGTATTAGAATCCTGGTGCAGAAAATCTGACTCCGAAAAGTCAAATAATACAGTGCACTTTACTGTAACAGCTTTTCAGAAAACATTATTTAAATTGTGTTGGTTAATAAAGGATCGTGAATTATCAGTAATATGTAGCATTTACAAGTGTTCCTAGACTTTGATGAGGATGTTTTTAATGTCAACAATCTAACTATTTTGGCCAAATAATCCAAATACTGCGTAAGAACAAACACATGCTCCAATTCTGTGATCTTTACTAGTACAATTACAGTTGCATTTTCAAAAATGGCCTCCAAAGACTATTAAAAATCAGTAGAGAGAAAAAGACATATAAAATCTTATGTATTATGGATGTCTTTTGAGAAAGAATAGCTATATTTACCCATGGATGCACTTCTCATTTTCTGACAATTTTCTTGATCTTACAGTCTCATTGATTCAGAGTGGGGTTGCTTCAAAATGTTCCAGTGAAAACACTTTCAGGTAAATGCATTAGGTTTGGGGCAAGATGTTTTGTTTAAATCATTTAGTAGATTGGGTTTGTTTGGAGGGTTGTTTGGTTTGGCAGCGTGGGGGGAAGAAGCTTACATGGCATTCAAAGAATTATAAGCGTGTTTGGGGTTTCAGCAAGTCTTCTCAAAGACCAGAAGCCAGCTGTGCATTTGCCTCTCTCTCCACTGAAAAGCATTTCTCTTTACTGGAAACCATATGAATGAAACTTGTCAGTTTCATTGCTGATAAAGCAGCCAGGAGGAGGTATTTCAGTGAAGGACTGCAGGCCACAAGCTTTCCAGAGCTCTGATGGTTTTGGTCTTGAATTCTGGTTTTAGACACG
>VZTL01051778.1:3697-22780 GCA_013400535.1 Scopus umbretta | reverse complement strand
TAAACCACACACCCCCCCGCCCCGATTTGGAGTGAAAAAAGGATAGCAACCTGCAAATGAGTTTGGCTCTAATTCTTGCAATTTTCAATGAGCGGGGCCAGTGAGCCCTAGACTAGCCTACTCACCTGTATGGACTAATCATTTTTGCCATGCGCGCCATGAGGAATCCCCAGACTAGCAGGGATCGTGTGACAGCTACAGACACAGTGAAACATAAACCACCCGCACCCTGGTGTGGGAATGTATCATTCTTAATCAACCTCAAACTCCCATAATGGTTTATATGTTAATAGTGGACGTGGCATGAGTTAGAAGTACAGGCAATTCTTTTTGTAAGAGCAATGCAAAAATCTTACTTTAGTGAAGCAGAACAGAACACCTAAATAAACAAGTCAAATTGTCAAAAAACAAAAACTGACTAGCAAGCAGAATGAAAGCCCAGCTATGTTTACTTGTACGTACATGTAGTCTGTGGGTTGAATTGGTACATTAAGAATAATGTCACATACCAAAATGGTTGTTCAAATAACTTCAAACTGTGGTATTTCCTCAGTCCTTCTCTTTTCTGGTCTGTTCCCCTCATTCACGCGCTCTGTGCTATTTCATCAGCTACCCCTTTACAGCAGTACTGACAGATAATAACACCTCATTCTAGAGTCTTCTTTTCCTTTCAAGAAAAACATATGTTATTCACTCTGCATTCACCATATAGATTCACATAAATTATGGGGCTGTGAAATAGCTTGACTCCTTATCCAGCTTGCTCTATTTTACTGTTTTAGTTTTTCTTTACCCTTTTCCAGTTTGTGGCTGGTGTTGTACTGAGGAACTCCATTAACTATTCTGATTTGAACTAGTTCATATTCACTGTCTGTTCAAACTATTCAGTCTAAGTCATCTTGTCATAAAGCTGCTGAGAAGGAGAGGAACGCCTGAGATTTATCACCCAATGCCATTTTTACAAGGTTTTTCAAAATTTACAAAAAACAGTTAAAAAAACCCCAACAAACCCTCAGTCTTCCAGGTAAACGAATATGTTCTCCTTCCTTCATGTGCGTGTGTTGTTACACTGCGTCTTGTTCCCCTTGGTCTTTGGTCTGAAACCCTTCAAGATCTAAAAATTAATGGTCGGGGCTTTCTAAAGCATGAGGAGACATTATACCAGAAAGCACCTCTTTATAAAATGAAATTAAACAGGCCTAACTTCAATTTAAAAGCACCACATATGTTGTACTAGAAACAACTAAAATGGAAAAAATGTTGACATGTGATAACAGAGGAGCAAATCTATGCATGCAAGGCAGTTTGGGTTGCTTTGAGAGGGTGACAGAATACATGGCTTTTTTCTATGTGGGTTAGTATCTGGCATACAACCACTAGCTAGAAATTCTGTCTCTGAAGAAAGATGCAGCAAATAAATCCTGAACCTTACACCTAGGGAATGTTTCCCATAGAACTTATATATGAAAACTGGGGTTCTGGATTACGTTTAAGATTTGGGAGAAATTAGCCTACTCATCACAGAGATATAAGGCTCCTTTTCTCAGTAGTTGTAGGGTGGTGGTACTGGCTGCTAGATAGTTAGATAGCAGTTGTGTTCCACCAGACCACTGGCACGGATCACTGTTGCCACACACTGTGTTTAAAGGCCTATGAGATCTATGTGAAGAGAAGTATGAAAAAGTTAAATGCTGATAATATACTCATTTACACAAGATTAAATAAGAGTTAAAAAATAACAATAGATTTTGCCCCTTGTGTTCTCCAAAGTTAGTTGCTTTTTCCTTTTGGAAAGCAGTGATTTCGCGTGCTTTTGTAACACTTTTTTAAGCACTTACCTTCTAAGTTATGATTTGATTGTATAAAAGTGGTGCTCTCCAAATAGAACACGCTCTTTTTTTACCCCTTTTTTTATTCAAATACTTGAGTAAATCTGAAACTTTTACATGGACAGGTTGTGTCCAACATTCACTTCTCTTTACAAAAAATCGTTAGTTTTGCTTTAGCTTTGTGTTGTACGTGCAAGAAAAAACACAACTGGAATGTGAGACTACTTAAAAACAGCAGTCTCCATTGCTTTTATATATGCATTTCTGTGAACACAGAGCATGTGCTCATCTAACTAACAAAATCCTATTAGAAAATGCTACAACTGTAAATAGCTAGCACTGAAAATAAACCCAGTTAACGTGCTCTATTATCCTGTGTGTTCAAACAACTCCCACTAATGCTTACATGCTGAAACTCCATAGAAGATATTCTGCCTTGAATGCCTGATCACACTGAGGGCAGACTCTAGTTCATTAAGCTTTAAATAAATTAACATTAATTAGAGTCATATACTGAGCATGGAAACTCTGTTCCCCTTGCCCTCTCTTCCCACCCCTCATTTTTAAATGCCTCATTATAGGTCTCATCTGCTCTGTATGTTCCTTTTTTCTGATGTGTAGTCTGTATTACCCAATAGGACAAAATAACTAAAGATTCTTGTGTTAACAGAATTAATTTACAAGTTAATTATAGTAAGAGGAATCAGAAGCTAACATTTTCCTCAAGAAATAAAGTGCACTGCACCATGAAAATGATCTAGATATATACGAAGCCCTGCTGTGACTTGACTGACTGCACTTTCTCCTCAACTTTTCCAATCTTTGTGTGACTCGGTTAGTCTAAAAAATACCAGGTTGGTTTTTATTTGTTGTAATTATTTAGCTTTCGGGTTCATCTTCTGCATCATAATCAGCTTTCTGTTGTGTTCTTGCATTTTCCGCCCTTGTATTCATCTGTTTCTGTCTGGCTAGCTATAACTCAACAGACAATGAAACTCACAGATTCTGAACAACCAGGAAAACACTATTCTTCTTTCTTACAAATATGGAGCATCACCAGGATAGGTCAATTCTTATTTAAGAATGAAGTTAGGAATGACTTCGCTGCACGAGGCAGGCTCTTCCAGTACCCTGTTGAAAATAGTAGCCACTATAGGCAACCCGGGATCCCCTCTTTCTGGAGTTTTCTTCATAGCTGACTCATGGATAAGAGGAAGGCCTCTTTCTCCTCATGAAGACCATATCCCTTGATATGAGGTAATCAGAACACTCTGCTTTCACTGTTGATGTTCAACAGAGGTGTGCACCATTTGTCAGAAGATAAGAAGAGGCATATGCTCCCTGAGAAAAACTGCCAACTTACATGCTGCATCTCTGTCTGTGTAGATATTAAGCAGTTCACTTTAAATTTGAACTTTCTATTTTATTAAGCACTTTGGTTTTCCTGTCAGGAGTTCCAGAAAATTAGGCAAGAAGCAATGGAAAACTCTGTGGCTTCCTAGTCCTTTGAACATGAGAGAAGAATACCTACAACTAATCATAAGCATGTCAGTCTGGAGGAAAGAATAAAAATTTTATCTGGTTCTCTGGTCACTATTACTGCCTAAATAAATGCTGTCTGACTAATGCTGCTCATCTGCACATAGTTTTGGGATGAAGAAAGTTAAGCTTTAAAACAGCTGCTGTTACTGAAAATAATCTCTTAACAAGAAAAGGCTAGTATCTGTGAATGCAGTCAGTCTGCCTCTCTAGATAGATCTCTTTCATTTAGCACACACAGGGTTAAGATATAAGTGGAAAAGGAGGTGGGAAATTCCACTGGCCTCCCAACAACACTTCAAACACAATTTTTCATTAGCAGCATTTATAAAACAGTTAGCACTCCACCAGAGCATTTCTCAGCCACTTCTGGTACACGTTCAGAGCTTGAATTCACAGCCCAATCTTCTGCCAATCTGGAGATACAGCCTGCAGCCCAATAGGCCCTGACTCAGTCTGAACCTAAAGCCAGTTGGCTTCCAGTCCAACTACCTTTAGCAGTTGAACCTGCATGGTTTATTCACTTGAGAAGTCCCACCCAAGCAAGGAGCTGTGAGATTTAGGCTACTGATAATACTTGAAGTTGGGCATATATCTTAGTGTCCTGCTGAACTGGAAGCTCAGGTCAGCTTTATTAACCCACCCCTTTCCCTTCCAAATAATTGGCTAAAGGATAATACTGATACAGAAATAGTCGTATTAAAAGTTTATTTTTCCTGCTGTAAGGATCACAGACCCCAGGGACAAGAAGCAACGGGAGCTCTTCAGGCAAGGTTGTAAACAGGAGTGGAAAGTTGAAAGTATTGTCACCGGCTTAAGTACAGAAGATGTCTCCGCATCACTCCTCTTACACTCATGAGGAGGTCAAATGTTCTTTGTCAAGCTCTAAGCACACAAATAAAGCATACTAAGTTATCACTTGTGCTTCTCACACTCTTCAGAGTTATTTTTAAGGAAATGCCATTGACTTTGTTGAGAAACATTGGCCTAGCTCAAAGTATATCATACTGTTTCTGTTACAAAGTACCAGATGTCTTTTGCACACAAAGTTCTTTACACAGTCAAGTGTAACCAACTAGAATAGAAAGTGCTTCTCTCGATTTCACTGAGAGTGTAAAAGTTGACATTAAAAACCCACGGCTACTTTCAGAGCAACATTTTGAGCACTTTAGCCTACAAGCGTTGCAAATGCTTCTCTGGCAAATTCAGCTTTAAATGCAAGTTATTCTAATATTAACTAGAAAATGTGAAAACAATAAAGTTTTGCATATTAGCAGCAGTTAGTAGTTGTTTTGAATGTCATGTGCAGGAAAAGCTGTGCTGAGGTATTTCCCCTATTTCTTCTTTACTTACTGAAGTCAAAAGTTTTTCATAAAAGGCAAAAACCAAAGTCTTTGCAATGACCTTGTGGGCACACATATTTTCTGAGGAATTTGTGACCACTGAGGCTGTGTGCAAGTGGCCAGAAATCTCCAGGAAATGCCGTCACAAGTAGTCATTTATATTAAGTCTCAGAGGTTTAAAAAAAATTACCATTGCTTCCAGCAGCACGATATTGGGGGGACACAGGGGGTTTTTTTGTTTAGTTCTACTGTGTATCACCACAGCTTTTTGTACAGGAATCCCAGATTCTAAAGATCACTCGATAGCACATAAAGACAGACAAGTAATACTCCAGGGATATTCACCCATTCTGTGCCCCAAATTCTAGGATACGGGGTTCACACAGCTCTTCCAGACAGCTAGCAGACAGCTAAGCCAAATACATCCCACTCTCCCCAGTTCTGCTAAACTCTGTTTTGCAACACCCCTGTTGTTCCTCTTCTGATGCCTCTCTAGACAAACATTACAATGCCACCTGCTAAGATCAGCATGCAGGACTCTTTTTCATTAAGGCAGTTATTCAGACCCTGTAAACATCCATTACCGTACAGACCTGGGAGCAGGAGTCATTATAATGCATAGCATGCTTCAGAGGTAAACAAGGGGCTGGGGAGCAGGAGGGATTGGAAATGTGAACCAAACTGAATAATGACTTGGAAGAAGATAGAAGTGTTCAGAAATTACACTGAGGTAATTTCTGCAGCCGAGATAACAGCTGAATTTCTAATGATAGCAAAAGAACTGTGCTTAAAAATCTGTATAAACATAGTGTGGACATTATCTTCAACACAATTTATGCCACAGGTGAGTTAACAGGAACTAAACCTTATTTAGTAGCTGAAGGCCGTGTCCTCCTACCACAGAGGCTGGCTCTCTAACAGATCAGTGCTGCAATTCTGTTTGAACTGCATTTCACATAGTTCTGCGGTCAGCAAACAGGAGATCTTAAGGATTCCTTCCCTTCTGATAGGGAGAGAGAAGGATCTCCCTCCCCCTCCTCTAAAGACAGGAGCTGGGAAAGGAGTTGGAAGGAGAAAAGGAAAGCAAAGGAGCACTACTGCCGACAAGAGATACTCCATCCCCCCAAAACACTCCCACTATTCTGTGCCTGCAGAAGGGTAGAGAGAGCCCGGCGACCTGTTGCTTCTCTCCGCTGAAGGCTGCAGAGGCAGCAGCAGATCACCTCCCACTATTTAGCTGTGGGAACACTCCGACAGCAGTGCAAAGCGTCTGTGACTGCTCAGGGGTAGAAAGGGTGATGAAGAACCTACGATGGGAGTGTGAAGAGGGGTAAAGAAACTAACATGATGAAACTATCAAGGCAGAAGCGTAAAGGTAAGGAAAAATCCAATGAGAAAGGAGGTTGAAATGAAAAAACGCTGAGGAGTTCATGAGGGTGTATGGCCTGGGTGAAAAGAGGTGCTGTGGAAGAGGGAATGAGTTCACCTGAGGGACTCCTCAAATGACTACGGGAATTATCCAGCTTCCATGATACTCACATACAAATGCTCCAGAGCAAGACAGCTCAACTCCAAATGTCAGCTGAAAGATGATCTGTCAATCTCAACACTTCCACTTAAAAATGGGCTTTCAGGCATCGAATAGGCAGTTTGGTTAGACAAAAAGATCTTCAGTGCCATAAAATAAGGCAAGGGAAACCTTTGCATACCCTCCTAACATATCAAGTAAGGTTCCTATCTGAGCCCTCACTTTGGACGTCATTCTGTGTGAAGGAGGTTTGTAAATTGTATGACTTTATCCACCACTCCTCTTCACCGTTGTCCGATAGTTGCTTTCTCAGTCTTATGTTTCTAAGGTGACCGACCGGTGGCACAAAGTCTAATTAACAGACTTACTACTTTTTCAGTAATCATGACATCACAGCTTTAAAACTGCATCTTTCCATGCTGTGGATGTTTTGCAGCCACAACCCTCTGAAAAGATCTGTTTGTAACAGATTAAAAAAGACTCATTCAGAGAGCCACCTATGGAAGCAGTGCTTTGTCATACACACGGCTAAAGGTCTCCAGTTTTCCACCTTCACCTGAGTTTTTCTCTCACATCTTCATCTTCTCATATGGATTCGAGGTGCTGAAAAAATACTACCTCAGACACCAGTCTTTTCTCTAGCATTTTGCCAAACAAATCTGACAGCAAGTTTTTTATTAACAATCCTAAATAATGTGTTATTGGAACTTGCAGTGAAAAGCACTAATGACAAAAATTACTAATGACTTACAAGCACAGGCAATAGAGTGTGACTTACCAGTGTCCTCCAAGTGAGAGTTTACTCTCGTGATGGGAGTTTAAAGAGGACTATGAACAATCATTCCTCAAAGGCAGACACACACACAAAAAAAAAGAGGGGTTTTTGTTATTTTTAAATAGATAAATGCATGATCCATGGCAACTTTTTAAAATCATATGTGATAAAACTGTCTTGAGCAGCTCTGTTTAAATGATACTTTCAGTATTTCATCTCAAGCAAGGACTTTTCTCTAGGGAAAGAGGTCACGGTCATAGTGAAAGATGACAAAAATATAAACAGATTCTTGGTCTGCCATTCCCATAGGACAGCTGTAAGGAAGACATCCTTTTTCAGTTTAAATGGTTAATTCACACTCTTTCTTACACCCTCTAAAACCCCAAAACTTTGAGCTGTGTGCTTTTTTCATCCTGGTCACTTAATTTCTACAATTTCTGGGTAATTTCTTTTACATTACCAAGCCCTTTTTATCTCACCCTACACACTGTATCAAAGATAATCTTTCAGGGGTCAGGGGGAAAAAAAAAAAAAAAAAAAAAAAAAAAACAAACCACAGAAAATATTAAAATATAAAAAANAAAAAAGCTCCATACAACCACCAATTCCACTTTTCCTATCAGATCCTTTCAATTTAAGAAGGCACCATAAACATACCTAAAATTTCCAAAATTTTTCCAAATTACTACTAGTTATAAAATAAACAAAAGAGAGGTGTGTGACAGGAAAACAGTACCCGTTTTTCAGTTTGTTTCCATCAAATTTAATGGGGGCTGGGACAGTTATATTCCACCTGGCAGAGCACAGCCATGACTGATGTCCTCAACGTTAATGTGAGACAGTCATGACGGATGGTAATTTGGGTATTTTGAATTTTGCAGCTTTCTCTGCATATAAATGTAAAGCGTAATTCTGCCACATTAACAAAGTAGAACTGTGCTTGATTTACCTGTGTATATACATAGCACTACACTTTCTGCTAGGAACGACAGCAAATTTTGTCTCATCTGAACGCATCTGTGTACCCGTGCCTACCTCCCCGGTCCATCCCTTATGGCTGAACTCTGGAAAAAAAAACTAGCNCCGCCGCTCCTCCCCTTCCCCGCGGGCAGGGCGGGTGGCGACGCCTTGTACCTGTCCCGGAGGAGGAGGAGCCGCAGCCGGGGAGCCAGAGGGACAAAGTTAACTGGAAAGTTTACGAGGGTCCGTGGGTGGGAAGAGGAAGGCGAGAGGAGAGGGGAAGGTCGCTTCCCGCGCCGCTGGCCGCAGCCGGGGACTCCCCGAGGAGGAAGAGGAGGAGGCAGCGGCCGTGCCGCGGGGCCGCAGGGGACGGGGAGAAGCGGCAGCCGCGAAGTCTCCGCTCCCTTCGCTGCCGGGCGCCCCCTCGCAGGCACTTGGGAGGCCTGCTGAGGTGACCGGCTCCCGGGAAGGGGACACGGCCGTCCTCCTTGCCCGCCTCCCTGGGCGTTCTCGCCGCCGGAGAGAAGCGGGCTGCCAGGACCGGGGACCCCACGCTCGGACGAGCCTGCCGCGGGGGCGCGGGGCCGCTGGCGGCCCAGCCCAGGGTCCTTCGCCACCGTCGCCGGGGGTCGCATCCCCCCTTCGCCGGCACCCACTGCTCTTTCCTCCCTGCGACCGGCGGCTCCCATGGCTCTGAGCAAAGGGCTGCGGCTGCTCTGGAAGCAGGAGCCGGGGCCGAGCGCCCTGCTGGAGGCGCGCAGCCGCCAGGACTGCCTGTTGCTGGAGGCCGGCACCGTGGCGGCGCTCAGTAAGTGCCCCGGGCCGGGCCGGGCGGGAGGCTGTGGCGTGGGGGGGCGGCGTGTCTGTGGGTGGGCGCCTGGTGCCTCTGCGGTGCCGGCCGGGACTCGTGTGGTGCCAGCGGAGGTTTGGGGCGCTTCCCCTGGGGCGGGGAGGGAGGAAGGGGAGAGCGCAGACCTGGGCCCGGTGGGACACTGCCCCTAGGGAGCTCGCTCACCTCGCTTTAAACCCCGGCCTCCAGCGTGGCCCGCCAGGCCTGCCCGCTCGCTGCCGGTTTGGGGTGACCCCCGGTGCCCTGCCGCGCACGGAGGGTAGGCCAGCATCTCCTCCCTGTGCGGCTCCAGGCCCGAGCCGTGTCCGACCGTCTCTCTTTCTCTGCTCCGGATGCTTTTAGCCTCCTCACCAGCAGCCGGGGTGGAAGAAGCAGGAGAGGCCACCTGCCTGCCTGGTGGGGGTCTCGGCACAGGGCACCTTCACTGTGCAAGCCTTGTACTCTGCAGCCTTGTACAAGCCTTACTGACTGCAGAGGAGGGTCCAGTTAAAGAGATGGGGCCCAGTGCCTCTTGAAGAAACTTCTGTTCGGCTACACTGGGTGCCAACCACCAGGCGTAGACATCCAATTCAAAGCAGAGTTTGTTTTGAGATTGACGTTCTGGAAAGAAAACCTGGCTTCTTGCTGTGGTGCCATACCTGCCCTTGTGGTTTGCACTGTATGGGGTTACTTGAGCATCTGGCTCTTACTGGAGGAGCTGGAGCCTCACCCGGGGCAGTGGAAGTCATGAATGTGCTCAGGGTTGTCTCATCTTGTGTTTTGATACTTGCAACCCGTAAGTTAAGCAATGCTAACGTTGAGGCAGACACAGAAAAATGAGGTGACTGAGAATGTAAGGTGCAAAAACTAATGCAGGGGAACACGTTGTTCTTGCGCTGTGTTCTTAAATTGTTTAGTGTGTAATACGTACCTGTTCCTGCAATCATGCCACTGTGAGGCCATATTCAAGCAGCTCAAAGGAAAAAGGGAAGACTTAAACTGTGAACTCTTTGTAGTAAGAACTGTATGTATGTCGTGGTTTATACAATGTCAGCCACAGTGTCAGATCAGGATCCAGGCCCACTGAGCTGAATCTTCCATGATATGCAGTGGTGGGACATCCAGACTGAAATGCTTACTTTTCAGGTATTGGGGATTTTGTGAATGAAGAAAGCCAAAAAGGCCTTCAGCTGGCAGCTGATTTTCACAAGAATAGTTCTGATGGTGGTGAATTTTCACCTGTTGTGAGAAAGTTACGTTGCTGCCACACTCTGGTTTTGTGTTGTTTTGTTGGTTTGTTTGTTTTGGGTGTTTTTGTTTGTTTGTATGTTTTTAATTTTATTGGGATTTTATATTGTGTGATACTTTGGGCGTTCTGTTTCTTCTTGAATTCATTGCCAATAGTGGACATTAATGTGTTACGTTTTTCTAAGTTTCTTTTTGTGTCAGTTTTCACAGTTTTTTTGAACTGACAAAGTGAAAAGTCTGGTACTACTGAGCAGCATTTTATTCACTTTCTCTGATTCAAAAAACTGTTGACATTAAAGCTCTCCACTGATATCAGTGGGTTTTGGTCTGTATTTCATTGTTCTGATAAAAATCTAAAGCAGCTCCACTGCCGAAAGCCAATGTGCATCAGTAAAATTGAGAGACCGGTATTCATCTAGCTGACCCCAAGCCATTTGTATGACCACCAGTTGGAAAGATGATTGGCAATCTCAGTAATTAAGGGAATCATCAATTTACAATAGATTTTTCTCCCCCAGTGTTGCTATCCCCCATTTGAATTGCTGTAGCTAAAAATGATTAGAGAATTTATATAGTCGCTTTTAAAATGTGTGTTAGAAGAATTTTGAAGTAGTGATCTGTATAGTGGCTAGTGTTTGCCTGTTTGCCATGCCTTTTGAAAGTCCAACGTCACTTCTTGATAACTGTAATCATGCATGTGTTGGCATCCAGCCCAGTCTGTGTTAATAACTTTGCCATTTTGTTTCATTTAGTTTCTCTTTACCGGCCTGGGTTGGTTCCTGTACTGTAGGAAGAGCTAGTTTGTCCAGTCGAGCCAGTTTGATTTGTGTCTTCTGTAAATGCAGTAAAGGACCAGAAAAGGAGGGAAAACCAGCAGTAGGTATTGTGATGGTAAATTTACAAGCATTGTGAAGAGGAAGCTATGCAGCCAGGGTGGTAACAGAAACAACATTAATTCTGTTTGAGTGACTGGCCTTTAGGTTGTTACTAACCATAGAACGCTTCAGTGGAAGGTTAATGCTTTGTATTATATGTGGTTTCAGATATATGAGCCCTAGGATTGTGTTAATTTTGGCTTCTCTGTCTAATTTTCCATTTCTAAAATACAGTTTTTAAAAAATTGCATGCCTGTGGTGAGGAGGAATTATACAGCTGTGCCTTACGCAAACTTCCACACTAAACAAAAGCAGACATGTATACCTGGAGCACTTAAGGTGTACAACAGTTTATGCAGTTCTGCAATAGCAGCCTATATCAATAGAACTGGAGAGAGGAATAACCATGGATGGACAACAAAGGCCTGAGAGCAAATAGTATTCATTCTTTTTCCATCATTACCTAGTGTCTCTCTGCCCTTGAACAGGCATCACGTCTGCATGTTTTTGAAAGTTCAATTGCTTCTATAATGCTTTTGTGCTAGAAGAAACTTAAATGTTGAATTTAACCTCATTCAAGAGGCAGAAGGGAGTGAGAATCATCATAGAAGAAGTGGTGTTACGAAGAAGTCGTCTAAAAAACCACACACTTGTATAGGCACTGGATTTATACAGGCCATAAGCCTCTGGCAAACTCATAATTAAAATAAACCCTTTCAAATATGTAAACCAAAAATCTGATACTGTATTGTGAATGGATGACTATACTTTTTCATCTCTCAGTACATTATAAAGATCATGATGACCACTTTAGGTGTAAATTGGTTATATTTCAGAATTTCCTTATTGCATATTGAGATTTAATACTTGAAAAATATTTACACATTTGATATCAGTAGTGGGAAAGTATGATGGAGATCTCTAATTGTCTGAGATGTGAGCAATTTATAAAATGAGCATACTTGGGTGGTAATTTGAAACCTAACCCGAGAAACTCAGGAAAACTCAAGGAATCAAAAAACCACAGCAGGCAACCTAGCTACATAACCCCAAACCCCGTAACTTAATCTATATAGTGATAAACAGAACAATTTTCTGTTCCATCATAAATTAAATAGTATTTTTGAAGATGGGAGTTTGTCTTCTTCTCATGACGTCACTGTAGGGTGGAGGGTAAAACTCACTGTTTTGAATTTAACAGCACATTTTGCAAGAGGCTTTTTTTTGTCACTGGCGGTCCCAAAGCTTCAGTCGTCTCCAGAAGGATGGGTGACAACTTGAAACAATTCTTCCAGGATTTCTCTGAACTAGAACATCAATAATTAGATTCTATGGAAGAAACTTAGTCATGAAGGATGAAGAAAAATTTGTCACTGATTTAGAAGTTTTTACTTATACAAGAGGGAGCATAGATACAAATGCTGTTCCTACTTTTAATGCTTTTTAACACTATAGATGAAGTGAACTGCACAAGACAGTTCTGAACTGCTGTCATAGCAGTCACTGAACTAAACTAAGGCTATAGTGCTGAAAATATAGTTATGTAACTTTATTATAGCAGGTAATCTCAGTGAAATGATGTCAACAGGAGTGCTCTGCTATTGAAATTCAGCATAAATATATGTTTTTGCAAGGGCAGAGCCAAAGGGTACGCAGAATTTTTTTTTTTTTTAAGCATTTTGATTCTGCAATTGCTTTTATTAAAGGGTGTTGCAACACCTGTTACAGTGGATGCTAAATGACCATGGTCTTTTGAAAATACTGAAATTCAAAGCTGATTATAGTGCTCGTTTCGCAAATATGGCTGAAGTTCTTCCTCCAGACTTTCACCCACAGATCTGGGAAGAAAGCCGTTACTAGAGACAAACTTGTATAGAGGTAGGTTTGTCTTGTATAGAGGTAAGGGGTGCGTACACTCTGCAGAGCAGCTCTGTGCAGGTACGCGTGTGGTTCTTTGGTGCGGCTGAGTGAAATCAGGGTATAGCCTTGCAGCGGGAGGGATGCAAAACCAGGAAGCGGCGATTATTTACCTACGTATCCTTTTTTGTACAGAACGCAGTTTCTGTGCTGTACGTACGTTCGCTGTTTACCATAAGCTTTAGTTTTGTATTGAGGTCAATAAATATGCCACTGAGTGGGGTATGGAAATCAAACACCAATACGTCTGTAAATGTATTGTGAATTGTGAATTTCTAAGCACTATACGCTATCCAAAACATTGAGCCCTACAGCATGACTCATATTTACTCTTATGCCAGGATATTTATATAACTAATCTCCCCATTCTATCTGTATTCCTAAAACTTCGTGTTTGAATTTAAAAAAAAATCAAATAATTACACATTTTTATGAAGTTTTCTGTAGTTTAGCGGTGTTCAAACTTTTTCCTTTTGTGGATCCCTACAGAACTTGTAGAAGTGGATGTGGAAGTAATCTACGTAGCAGAAGCCTTGCTTTTTCTTGGTTATGCTGGCAATGGGCATTTGCAAACTATGGTTTCTCAGGCTGAAATTCACTGCTATATGTTATCGGAACAAGTGCGTGTTACAGTTCCTTTGCTGCTGTTGAAATGGAAATTAAGCACACAGAAGAGGGGAGGTGTATGGGTATAAATGTAGAGTGTAGATTATAAGGCTTGTTATCTATGCTAGGAAACTGTTGGTGGTTGTGAGGTATAAATTCTGCTTGGTGGTTTGTGTCTGTAGTGACTACAAGTTTCTATGTTAATATATGTAATAGGTGACAGGAACCACATAAAGGTAATGGTCAAGCTCCAGAGAAATGACGTAGGGACTTCTCTCTTATCTTGACCGCCTGCAGACCACAGCACTGGCCAGTAGAAACTTGGTGGGTTTATGCGTCCATTCTTCGGTTGTGAATGAAAATATTCATATCTACACATGCAGCTATGAAAACACAATCCTTCAAGAGAAACAGAATGTTTTCAATCTAATACAGGACGCCAGTGCGCTGATCTTTCTTACATGCCCATTTCTTGATTTGTTTGTTGTGTTTTCAACCAGAAATACCACTTTCTAGAAAATTGGTAAATTTATTGCTTAACGTTTTGAATATCCAGATGCTCTTAACTGTAACTGACCACAGACCTCTTCCCAACTCTGTATTGCTTGACCTATATGGTATTTCAGAGTATAGTATGACTTGCATAATGCCTGTGTAGCTCGGATTGAACATGAATAGGAAGATTGTAGTGATGAAAGATAATGAAAATAAATGAAAATACAACAAAGTGCTTTAGGCCTGTCTGAGGATGACAGAAAACAGAACTTGGGAGGCAAGTTAATTATCTAAACTCATTGGACATATTTTTAGGTCAGATGCTGATGGTAGGGTATATACTTTTTTTTCCTCATGTGCTTTTTGGGGGTTTTTTTGTGTGGTTGGTTGTTTGTTTTTATGAAATTTCTGTTTGATCATAGATTTGCTCTTTCTGGGGAAAATTCATACCTCTTTCCCCAAAATGCTAAATGGCACAAATAAAGGAAACAAGCTACTGAGGCCCATGACATCAAACCTATATTTCTAAAAGTCCTTAGAAATACTTCAGAATATATACGTATAGCAGTACGTACAGCTAAGCGGGTGTCTATTTCCAGAATCAGGTTTAATAATCAGAGGGGAGAGCCAGAATCTGTAACCTGATCCCAGAGTCTTTTCTTCAAGAGCTCTTTCTTCAGTTTTATCTTTAAGTTGTAGGTATTACTGTGTCTGTCCTTAATATTGGACTTGGAACTATGGTACCTTCTGCCCTCTCCCTCTGGTCACTGACCTTTCTGGACACCATACGTTTGAGAGCCATGTTGGTTCCTGCTGAATTCTGCGGGATCAGTCCTAAGGAAGGGTTGAATAAAGGAAACTACTTACATCTGGCTGGCTTCTACTAGCCAATAAATCGAATTTGCAGCTTTTACAAGCAGGGAAGTCACACTTGGGTAGGGCATGTGGTACATGTAGTTGTGTGTCTTTTCCTGGTGTTTTTCTTTGGATCTGAAATATTTTACACATAGAAAAAGATCACTTTTAGTTGAGTTTATTGCAGCTTAGTTTCACTGAATTATTGTGTGCCTCTTGTTCTGCAAGGGTTAAAATTTTGGGCTAGCATGCCAACCTTATATATGATTCACATCAGGAGCTTTTACATAATTGACACTAAGAAAAGTGCTTGAGGAATGCAGACAGTGTGCGGGTCTGTAAAGCTGTTAATGAATACAACACCATTGTGGTAATTTTTGCAGAGGGGTACATACTCAATTATATGCTTAGTGGAAGGAAGGATTGCTAAAAATATTAATGGAAAGCTGTAGTGAAGTTTGGTAATTACTGTGTGTACTCTTTAGTACCTATAGCTATTACTAAGTAGTAAACAAATGCACTATGTATTTGCAAACTCGACTTGTTCTCCAAGTAGAAAACGTGTTCATGAGTTTATTCAACTTCTGTAGCAGCATTGTGCATTATCTATGTATGTATGTATCTATCTCAAGCTGTCTGGCTTGCAAAAGGAAGGATTTTACATGCAAAGTCTAGTTAAACATCCAGTCCTCATCCTAGGTTTTCAAGCAGACCACAGCCACTGCCTCTGCATTCAAAACTTTTATGAATGCCATTGCAGAATGAAAACCTTGACTTTGGAACATTTAGCAGAGAAACACGGAAATCATTTTCACGTTACTGATTAGGAAAGTGCTATGTCTTGGGCATATCTAGCTGTTAAATATTGTTGCTAAAACAGTATTTTCAATATTGTTGAAACTTGTCAGACATGGTTTATGTTTTCCCTGTTCATCAACAATCCTTTAAAGTTTCATAGTAATTTTTCCCTTTAACTCCCTTCTTCATCCAGAAAATGCAGTAGCATATCAGTGAGTTTTGTTCTCTGTCTAGTCACTTTTTCTGATTCTGGCTCTTGTGTCCTAACACTGTTTGCAAATACTCTAGGAGATGTTTCAGACCAGGTTTTGATGACAGTTATTTGAGTTTTCGGTAAGGAATTTTTAAAATTTATAAATACTTCTTTTTAATAATAAGATACAAACTTGGCTCAAGCCCTCGGCAATAATGTCCTTTTAAAGTCACACTTTAGTCATCCTTTCTATGTATTGCTTTTTATAATGATCGTTGGGGATTCTTCATCCTTCTCTCTCACCCCCTCCAAAAAAAAAAAAAAGAAAAAAATTGGCTGGGATGTGTCAGAATCCAGCTAGGACCTCCCAGTGCTGGAGACATGACACCTGCATCCTCACTTGTTCACTGGCAAGGAGCAAGAAGCGCAATGGTGGCTGGAGGCCGAGAGGGACGAAGGAGTCACCGCCCCAGTTCACGAGGGCCTGTATGGAGGGGGGGCAGTGTGTGGGAACTGCTGCCTGACCTCTGCTGCCCGAGGCCCCTGCCCTGGTCTACGCAAAATGACGGTGGTCACAGTGCATCTCAGGTGTTTGAGCAACACAGAGGAGCATAATGGGACAGTAGACTTCAAATTCTGTCAGTATCTATAACGAAGGGATTTTTTTCTTTTTCCCCCACACAAATTTGATTTGTATGCACTAAAATGTTTTGGCCTGTCCATTTGCGTGACCCACCGGTGTAACTGTGTCCTGTGTCCAGGAAAGATCACTTTGTTGCTTTTTTGGTTTCTGGGTCTAAATTGCCTCAGGGAGCAAAATGAACCCTAGAATAAATAACAGGTCTGCCATGTGGTAGAAGTTATTGGCAAGTTGTTAGCCAGCCAAAAAGAGTGGCAATGCAGCCCAGAGTCCTCCTGGAGCTTTGTGTTCAGAGCCTGCTTCTCCCTTCCAGGCAGCTCTGCTGGTACCGATGCCCTGACTGATGCTACTGTGCAGGCAAATCTTCTGTCAAATGGCCTTGCCAAAACAACGGGGTATTTCTGTGCCACTACTGGCAAAATGCAGCTACTTGTCTGTGCATTTGGAAAAGTCCTGTGCCAGGAGCTGATGTGCGTGTGATGCCACTAGCTTGACCTGGGAAACTTTGGTGGCTTCTGTACATGCCAGTGTCGGGTGCTTCTTGCCGTTAGCAGCATGAGTTGTGTGTTGCTTATTTCCACACTGAAATATATTCCATTCTTTTGGATCATGCTCTTATCGGACGCTTTAACAGCCAGCTTTCCAACCCGTAATTCTTTTTTTGAAGAGTATTACCGTGCTTCCAAGATGTCTTTTTAATGTTTTCAGGCCGTGCCTAGCCTACAAGTTTGCAAGCTCCTGCATCAGTTTGAGATCTGTATCTCTTGCTATTTCTGTTGTTCTCTGTTTCTTTTTAGAGGTGGAATATTTAGAGTAAGAATTTTGTTTACGTTTTTTCCTTTTTATTTTAAAGGGAATGAAGATAAGCTTTCAATGCAGAGAACAAATTTAAGGAAAAAAAAAATTAAATTGTTGCTGTCCAGAGGTTTACCTTATCCAACAAAAATCCCTTTATCTTCCTTCTGTTGCTTATGTTTTGTTTCACTGGGGTGTGTGATATCAACGTTTTACTAGTTTTTATAATTCACTCAGTGTTTGCAAGAAAGCAAAATAGGTAAGTTGTGAAATTCTGATGTCAAAAAATAAAATTAGGAAAAAATTAACAGGTCTTCTCTATTTGTCACAGATGCAAAAATTTTTTATTTCCTTCAGGGCTTGCCTCTACTAAGGACTCCACACGAATTGTGCGAGTGGAAGCATCCTTCCTTTCACTTCAAAATGTCAGCGATATAAGAGATATTTATTTGTTTTCCATGCTTCTCACTGAGCTCCTTGCCTCTTGAGGTTTATCAAGAGAAGCCTGTTTCTTTCTGTTCTGTTCTGTCATCCATTGCAGGCAGCTCAGTTTGTTCTTTTTGTGCCCAGAGGTTTCAGACTTTTTTTTTTAACTGCTGAAGTTTAGTAGGAGCATAAGATTCTAAAGTATTAGCCAACTTCCAAAAGTACCATGTTGCTGTTTATCTGTGGTTTGAGAAGTAAATGGACATTTGAGGGTCACCCCCTGCTTTGTTCATTCATGAGGCTAACCTTGCTCCTCATTAGGAAATATATACAAAATGGAGACTTACTCATTCAGGAAGTGCTTTGGTTTTACTTTAAAGTAGCCAGTGACAAGTTTGAGCCGTGTTCTGGCTTAATACCTAAATGTTCAGTTTGTGGCCATTGAAGTCAGTTGCAGAAATACACAAATCTATCCTCAGCATCTGACCCTTTGTTTATTTTTAAACAGTTAATTCTTACTTCACCAAAATATAGGTTTAATTCCTCTTGAAATAAACACCTGATGTGTCTACATTGTTATGTTATCTTGCATTAAAAAAAAATCTGATTATGTCTGAAATTAGACTGTGAGAATCTGGAAACAGAAACCATCTCTTTTTGCACATTAAGAAAAGTTATATTACATTTTAGCTTATGTCCAGACAAATTATTATTTTTGTTCATTATACAGTGATGTAAAGTTTACATGTGCCTGCACAATTCCTTTACTTATTCTGAAATTGATGTGGCATCTGTACCATAGAATAAGAACGTTACTCATGATCATGTTGTTTGGAAAGGTAGTTAGTGCCTTTCTTTCTTTTAGGGTGGTGTGTGGAGAGGCTATGCATTTTTTGTCCCATCGCTTTTTAATCACGTTCCTACAGCATTTTAACCCTACCTTTGTACTGTAGTTTTGTTTACTGAGCAAAATCAGCTGGAAAGCATTGGTGTAGGCTGTAGCAATCTGAAAATTTGACAGAGACTGAAAAACTAAGGTGTGATACCTTTCATTTTGTTTTTCAGCTCCAGAAGAAAAAGATGCAATTAAAGGACAATATGAAAAACTCATGGATGCTTATGGCTGCTTAGGAGAGCTTCAGCTTAAATGTGGTAAGTGACCATCTGCATGACTGAGATTATAAAGTGCTCAGACAATACCAAATGACAAGTGGCTAAAGTTGTCTGACTCCTTAACTCATGAAAGTTAATTGCACCCTGTTATGTTCAGTCTGGAAAAGATCCATTTCTTTTTCTATGCCGTGTCAAAAGCATACGGCTAAGTGATAGTCTAAGAATTTTGGATTTTGTCTAACTTTTGTTTTGTCTAACATTCTTAGCTGCCTGAAGATAATTGCCTTCCGCCCCCCCCCCCCCCCCCCCCCTCTGCAAC
>VZTL01051770.1:12820-26879 GCA_013400535.1 Scopus umbretta | reverse complement strand
TAATACAAAAATATTATTTTTACATTAACATTGTAATGAGTCTTATGTTGACTTTTCACAGTACATAATTATTATTAAAAATAATGAGAAATCTTGCATATTTAATATTGATCATTGTTTTCTTCCTGCTCAAGAAAGAAGTTACATTTTTTTCACAGCCATTTCTGAAGTTGTAAAGATTCTTAAAGTAAGGTTGGCCTTGGGAAGTATCTGGCCATAAATAAATCACACTTTTTTGGCCCCAAATCATCCCGGTTGTGGATGGAACACCAGTTCAGACTGAAAAGGAGAAAATATTGCAAAAGATGTTATCAGATTTTGTCCTGCTGCTGCTTTTTGAGCAGGACTTCAGGCTGAGATGATACAGCAAAAAACATCTCCAGTGCAGACTTTCTCTTAAAAAGTCATTTGCAAGAAGCATAGTGGGCACCATGTGCCAAAGGGCCTCATTTTAGGAAGAACTTTTCTGAAGTTTTCCCACCAGTGTGTAAAAATAAAAGTAACTACAGGTATATTTATATAAGTAAGACTGTAACAGATAACTAGATTTGTTATTTATGTTTATGTTTATTTATGCTACAGAAAATAAGGAAAATAAGGAAAAAAATCCCATGCCATTTTTTATATTTATTTTAACACATTTTATACATTTTATTTATATATTCGAGAGCTGAGTTCTCTCTGTATGGAAGAGAATTTACCCTTTAGTGCACTAGACAGATTTGCCAATACAATTATTAATTAACCTTAAGGTGCTGGGGGTAGTTTAAGAAAAGCAAAAGCAAAGGAGAGCTTTCAATTTTTGTTTGAACAGACAAAAAACATTCAAAATGTAGCATCAGGTGTCTCTGCACATTCTACAAGTACACTACAATGCACCATATGTAGCTTGCTTTGCATTAGTTTCCTTCTGCAGGTTTACTTGATTGACAAAAAAGAGCCAGAATTAGCATTTTAGATTTAGTTACTCTTTCTGCAACTATGCTGTGCCATGACTGCTTGACGTTTTTATTTTATTCATAATGTCCGGAGAAGATAGATTAATTTGGGGGATGTATGAAGAGCTATTCATCCTATCGGATTGTATCATCAGTTTGATTCCAGTAGGAAACTGAAAATTGATACCACAACAGAGAACAGGCATCGAATAGTTAATATTTGGTTTCAGTACTGACTGGTAGGTGGTGTTCATGTCTTTCAGAGCCATGCCAGTTGCCACTTTTCTGAGAGGAAAGAGCAGGGAGACTGAATTCCTTTGCTCTTTTAAGAGTCCTTCGGCTGGATCAAGGCCAAGGGCAGCAGGCAGCAGTGCTGCGTTGCGCTATGATTTTTCACAGAAATGCAGAGGACTCTTATTGCTCAGAATCATCAATTCTTTACTAAGTTATTCCTCTAATTCCTCTGCAGTTCTTCAATTCTTTGCAAATTCTTCCTTTACTAGGTAAGAGTAGGAATCACTTCAAACCAGTTCACATTGGAAAATACAACATGACAGTTTGGGAGCCAGCAAATGCCCCTGCCTTGTGCCCCCTTTAGGGACTGGGCACCAGAGATGCTCTTAGCTTACTAAATTGTTTAAATTGAAATATTAAGGGAATATTTATGTTTTTCTAAAGTATTTAGCATCATAGCTTTTTTGTTTGTTCATATTCATTGTGTGGTAAGGAGGGATCTTGCGTAATCACGGATCCAGACTTGACTGCAGTAGATCCTGTCCATCTGAATAACAAAAATGTGAAGCAACATAACACGTGAGCAGGAGATACATAAAGAAACAGTGAGATAATAGCAGTCATTGTAATGATGAAACATCTCTCATCGGGACCAGCTGCCATCTCCCACCTAGGGGTTGGCTTTCTCCTTTGGGCTCCCCCCCAAAGAGGCAATACATATTTTGTGGTGTGAATAGGTATCATATAGAGCAAAAGCTTTCCAGAGATTGAAAAATATTGAGCTCCAAGATCACACTTTTGGTGATCAGCACTTCGGCCAGAGGTGGCCAATTTTGTTGTTAAAAAATAAAAGCTGCATGTTCTCACAAAAACATAGTATTGCTAAACCCCAGCATTTACAAAGTTCTGCGTAGCATATCTCAGATCAGGAGCTATGGTAGGCTGCAGACTTGAGTTGTAATAAGTATTCCCTTTGGTTTTGAGACTTAGTAATATTTTCAGCTTTTTTCAGTAGATTTTAAAAGCTGTTAATTTTTCATAATTGCCTTCCAGCTCCTTTTTGAAGTAATATTAAATAAATAGCATTTTATGATAAAATTATAAAAAAGTTATGCCAGGAGCATATTTTAATATAACGTGTCACGTATTAGCTGGTAGGGAATGATAATATTCTTCTCTGGGAAACTAACATGCTACAAACATGATAACTCTTTGCACAGGTTATGCATGTGGAGGAATAACTGCTGTGCAGTGATCAGCAACCCCCCAGATAAACATCTTCACCAGAATAATTCTTCCTGTGTGCCACTTTTAACCAAGGACTGAACTATGTCTAAGAATTAATACCTGTTCAATCTACATTTAAAAAATTAAGATAAGTTTGTAATTTTTTTTTAGGGTTTGTTTCTGTATTTTTCAAGCCATGCTCAGTGCTCATGTTTATTCTGTAGCTTTAATAACTGCTGGTTTCATTGCTAGTGAGTCATGAAAGAAGTAAAGAAATGATGCTGTCTGCCAAAACTATTACTTTTCATGATGAACTTTATTCTTGTATCTTTTGAGATTTTTTTTGATGGATTTTTCCTTCATAAAATGCTTTTTTGCCTTTCTCATACTTCTCCCTCCTTGAATATTTTTGTAATTTAAAAATAAAAGGACTAGTAGGGTACCATTTGCCCTCCCTTTCTGGCAGCATTCCTCTATTTCCACTTTTGGTTGGAGATCACAGTAAGCCAGCATGTTGTGGAAAACAGTTCTCCCTGGAGGGACATCTGGCTCTTTGATGCACTCCACAGGCAGTTCTCTTGGCAGCTCTGGAGATGCCACTGAAAGATCTGGCACACTTCTATTTAGATGAAAGTAAGAAAATCCCTTGTTTAGTGATGTACACAGTAAGATACTGGTTATCGCACCAAATTGTTTTGGTCCTACTCACATACTTCTGACAGTAAATGTTAGCACAGGGGAGATTTTTTTTTTTGCTGGATATAAACGTGGAAGAAAGTAAAACAGTCTGCAAATACAGAATCAGTAAAGGCAGAAAAGGGAAAGAAAAAGCAAAATTAGTTAAGTAGTTGCAAAATCTATTAAAAGGCATGAGAAAAACTGAATGGGGATCATGAATGAAAATTCAATTCCTACCCATCTAGTAAAATGAAAAGAAGAGACCTGTTACAAGTAATTGCTGAGCACTTACCACTGACCTGGTGAAGAGCACATGTGTGTGTGTAATCAGTGGTGAACAGGAGTTATGTGGTGTAGGTGTTGGAGATTGCTGCTGCTGTCTCTTTATTCAGTGTTGCATCATTTGACTACCTTCACATTTTTGTTGGCTTTACTACATTTTAGTTCAAGAGACAAGTGAGGTATTACTTGGTTCCGAAGGGCAGGATCATGATGGATCATATTAGTGAGAAGAGTTTCTCATACATATTCGTTCTGCTCTGAAGATATACATTAATAACCACCAGCTGGTGATTCATCCCCCATAAATGTCCTCATTGCAGCTGCCCATGCTGCAATGTGGACATTCATTATTCAAAGTTAGAAGTGCTGGGAAGAAGAGTTGTTTCTCACTCCTCCCCCAAGAAAGACAAAGGCTGCCTGATGGCAGTGGTGGCAAATCTGTGGCATTCGGGTCAGAATTGGCATGTGCTGCTCTTGTAACTGGTACATGAGCGAGCTGGCTGCTCTCCCTGCGAGCTGAGCAGATTGCAACAGCAGCAGAGGAAGGGAGGAGATTTGAAAGAGCAGGGCAGATGGCACCTAGGGGCTTTAAGAAGTTGCCCCAAGGAAAAAAAAACAGTGATGGGAGATGTTGGCATCTGGCATCTGTTCTACTGTTACTCAACCAGGAAAGTATGTGTACCCTTACAAAAGCCTGGCACAACATGCCATTTTCTGAAGCCAGGGAGTTGAAACCTGTTCCCAGCCCTGATTATAGAGGACCCCGAGGTATCATAGTCTGTTAGGTTCTATGTAGTCGGCCACAAGTTCCGTGTATGAAAATTCATCTCCTGGAAAAAAAATTATTTGGAGATCTTTTAATGTACTGAAATACCTATGTCATTCAGAATTCTCTGCATACAAAATCTATACCCATAAAAGCATATTCTGAGACTGAGTCATGGGTTGACTAAACACAGAATTGGTTTTAAAAAAACCAAAATAAACCAACACGTTTGACTAGCGCAACTAGTATTGTAATAGTCTCTTAGTTTTGTTCCTTCTAGCAGTATTCTCTACGGTGTATTCTTCACTTTTTCACCTCCAGTTAAATACTTTGTTTTTACATGAAACTTGAGTGCTTTTCTTCCATGGTGCATTGAAGACTATTAAACAGTTTTAATACACAAGTTTCAGGAATTCAGTTCAATTGACCCCTGTCTTTATTACTTTCAGGAGCAATATAAGCACATAAGTCATTTTGCCATGAAAGATCACCATTGACTTCTGTGAGGCCAAGATTTCACTTATGTATTCCCACCTTGAAATGCAAAAATCAAAAAACATTCTTTAGCTTAAGAGTTTATATGTCCAGACTTTATGGACACTTTATCTTTTCCAGATGGTATGCGTCTGTGTAGCTATTTCTGATATAGCAGTCCCTATTTGGCATTTTTGACATTGTCTTTCTGTGTGATAGTTCTGAATTGCAAAAGACAGAGAATCAAGGAGGCAAGGAAAGGTATTTGCCAGTAACATTTATGGCTTCAAAATGCTTGCTAGCTACCCCTGCTCATTTGCCTTCCATCCAGCTATGGCCAGAGTTATACTACAAATTGTCTATGATGGGTGGTTTGGTTTGTTTTTTTTTTTTTAATGCTTCAAACAAGCCCAATGTTGTACTCATCAGGCTTATCAATTTTATTAGATACAATGTATATTGATTAAAAAAATTACAATTTTGAATCTTTCCAATATCTTTAAGAAGAAATTACTTGGAACGCTTGACATTTTAATGCAGTTTGTCTTTTCAAATAGATTTGGCTTCTAATGCATGTGACAACAGGACTTTGCTCTTCAGTTAGAGCATACATTTCAGAGTAGTTGTTACCTAAAATATTATCATAAGGCATAAGAAAACACACGATTTAAGTTGCCTTTCATGAACATAATTAAGAATTAATAAGCCTGTACCAGTGGCTAGTCCTCAGAATTTCCACTGTTTTGCCTTTTGTGACCCGTGTTATTAAAAGTCCATTATTTTTACAGACTTTATTAAATTGGATCTTATTAAAGCATTCTATATTTGCATTTGGTCTTTCATAATTCATTATTATTATGACATTTACTTTTTACCATCAGATCTGAAAACATATCATAAGCTACCCTTTTCTCTTGAAAGAAATGCTAATTTCAAACAGTCCTCTAATGGAAGGGAAAAGCTTTATCAGTTTTTTCATTTATTCAAGATCGTGTTAAGAATACTAATGCTAGACTTCTGTATGCTAATATCTGAGAGCTTTTTTGGTCAAAAGCTTAGAATTATTGTTTTTAGACCACACTGCTAAGTATGTCACTGGCAGGGCACTGGTACAAAAGAAAATACAATTCTGAAGTACCACGTTTTAGTTCTATGACCGATAAAAACAATTTTTTTGATCTTTCATTATTAAATTAGGCTTTCATATGAATTTACACTATTTCTATACTTCATCATGTTTACTAGGTTATGACTTTACTTACTTTCTCCTTAGAAGTTTTTAACAATTGATTTAGCATGATTATTTAGGGGGGATTCATTTTGAATTGTAGCTTGCAGAATAGTGTGACAAGAAATTGAATTCTTCATCAAATAAATCACTGTCTCAACCAGTTATTAATTGTTTTAAGTTAGAAAATCTGGGATCTATGATATTTGTAAATATTCTCATAATTTAATGATAAAAAGAGAGAAAGAGCTATAGAATTAAATGCAGAAGCCTAGATGTTGAACAGTAGATAACACTTAGTTAAACTGCTGAATTTAGGCTTTTTTTTTTTTAACTAACTTCAAAAATACTTCTACAATGTTAACTTTTTTTTTCCCCATATAGGTTTCTGACAATGTGCACTAGACACTTCGGGAGTGTTGTAGCCCAAACAATTCGAACTCAGAAGACAGACCAGTTTCCACTTTTCCTTATTATTATGGGAAAACGATCATCTAATGAAGTATTGAATGTAATACAAGGTACAGTTCTTTAAGTTCTTCAGAATATGAATTTATTTCACACAAGAAACTTTCAGTTGCTATGGTATAAATAGCTACTATTCATAAATGTGTTAATTAACATGTATTAGAGATTGAAGTTTCCATGATTGTAGCAGAATCATATTTTAAGTTTTTCATTTTTTTAAAAGTAAAAGCCAAATCTCCTAAATAAGGAGCTACACTTAATTTTACTAATGTATATCCATATAAATTACTGATTTCCAAAAGATTTTGGCTGCACATTTCGTGTAGTGCTAGAATGCATTTAGTTCTCTGTGTGTAGTTTCATGTGGACTCCTGTTGCATGTAGTGGGCTAATATTTGCACATGAGTTGCTTCTTCAGACCTCCCTGCAGTTTTGAGACCCCAAATTGGATCAGAATTCTGAGTTGGTAATACAGTCTCACATAAGTGAAGCTTTCTGGCTGACATAGAATCATAGAATCATAGAATTGTTAAGGTTGGAAAAGACCTCTGAGATCATCTAGTCCAACCATCACACACACACACACCCCCCCAAAAAAAACAACAACCAACAAAAAAAACCCAACAACAAACAAAAACAAAACAAAACAAACAAACAAAAAACCAACAAAAACCCAAACCACCATGCCTGCTAAACCATGTCTTGAAGTGCCACATCTATATGTTTTTTGAACACCTCCAGTGACAGTGACTCCCCCACCTCCCTGGGCAGCCGGTTCCAATGCCTCACCACTCTTTCAGTAAAGAAATTTTTCCTAATATCCAATCTAAACCTCCCCTGGCACAACTTAAGGCCATTTCCTTTTGTCCTATAGCTGGTTGANCCCTGGAGAACACCACTTGTGACCGGCCACCAACTGGATTGGACTCCATTCACCACCACTCTCTGGGCACGGCCAGCCAGCCAGAGCAGTTCTTTCTGGCATACCCATTCCTCTGATTTCATTGACAGCAAGATGACTTAGATCTGGAGTGATGCCCTTTGACTGCTGTTCTCAGTAACTCTTCAAATTAAAATACATCAAAGAATGGCTGCCTCTCATTTCTTCTGCTTTCTCCACAAGTTTGCCTTCATGACACTGTGTCCTCATTTATTTATCATCTAGAAATCTTTATTCTAATCTCCTTATTTTCCTGAGGAAATTCAGCCTCAGGAAATACTGCCTTTTGCAGACAGCATTACTGTTTGTTTCTGCATATGGGGTGAATTTTTTTCTTGAGGAATCTGCAGTGCTCCTTCCTATGGCCAAAATTGCGAATTTTG
The DNA here is from genome assembly GCA_013400535.1 of Scopus umbretta. Lineage (NCBI taxonomy): Eukaryota > Metazoa > Chordata > Aves > Pelecaniformes > Scopidae > Scopus > Scopus umbretta. Next base: position 19,261 of record VZTL01051770.1, on the reverse strand, counting down.
CATGGATTTTGTCTCCTTAGTGCACGGTACAGCACAACACTAATTCATGGTACTTCTGTCACTTAGAAAGCTTGTTTCATACAAATAACTTTATAAATAGATTTTCTTGTTTTCATAACTCTGCAACATAGTTCAGCATGTGTATAACTTTAAGCACCTGTGTTATCCCACTGAAGTCAGTGGTGCTTACGGGCTTAAGTTACTTAACTGTTTTAGCAACCTGGTGACTCAAAGTCAAAATACAATGCAGCTTTATAAAATAATCCAACTTATTTCATTGCATTCATTAAGTTTCAATGATTTTTTAGGTTTTCTGCAAAGAATCTTTTGAACTAAACTAAACTAAACTGATTATCTATTGCAGCCTTATTTAAATTTATCTTTTAACAAAAATCAAACATGCTGTGCTTATTTTCCAATAAACTGGGACACTGGTATCTTTCAACAGTATACCTTCAAATGAATGGTAGTCTCTGAAGTCATGTGTGTTGTAGCATGCAGAATAACATTTTCTGCTAAGGTAGCAAATGCTAGAAATAGGAACAATGAGGGCTTTTCAGGGCTGGGTGAGAAGGCATGTTTACAGAAGAGATATAACAATATAAAAACTTAAGTCCCAGCGGCGTTTATTGAAATGCAGACTGTCTGAGTTTGCTTTTGATTTGTATTTTTTTCCTGGGGTTGGAAACTATGGGACAGTTTTGTTTTCTTTAGTGGTACTGTGGCTTCTGGTTAGTTTACTCCTTTTAAAATTTTGACCAGCATCACCAATATAAATCTAGCTCTTGTTGGTATTGTTCTCCAAATGTCCAAAAACTGTTTAGGTTGGCAGGTGTTAGGAGTTTATAGTTTTAGACCATTTCTCATGATCTAAGACCTTTTAACTACTATGACAAGTGGCTCTAACGGGCAGTCCAGTCTTCAGTTTAAGAAGAGAAAACGAAGACTGAGTGCATCTTGGTAGGAAATTAAACTAGTCTTTCCGTCTTACTGAAGACCGGAGGCACATTGGTAGAAAAAGGTGAGGAGGTATCTATTGTCCTATGCGTGTGCAGTATTTCTTGATATGTACACCGATGACTTACTTTTCTGCTATTGCTAACTTTACAAGTTTTATCAGAAGTAAATACACTGAAGAGCATATATCAGAATATTTGAAGTTTTACTACTAGTTATACCTGAATAAAATTGCATGCACATACATCCATTTGATTGCTGTATTCTATTTTTTTTTTCTGTTTTTTTATAAACCAGTCCACTTGGATGGTGCTGCCAACATCTTACCTTTTGTTACCTGACTAAGCAATTGCTTCAGTCTCCCTGATTATACCTGGGAATTCTAAAACTGTAAAATCAATTTCATGTCAGGAAACCCCAGATATTGGAAAGGTTATAAACCTTTCCTCTAACATCAGTGAGTAAAAGAAAAGTAGTTATTCCATGCAAGCACAAAAGCAATTGTTCAGATTTGAACCACCTAAAATTTTAGCCTATGATCAACATTTGTTTGTAAAAAGTTTTGAATTTTCAATAAAAAGGCAAACTAAAAGCATTCTATTGAGATGCTTGCATTTTCTACTTTTTTTTTCTTTGTCTGTCTTTTTCTTATGGATTAAGTCTAAAATGACTCCTTTCTTGTTTAATAACTTTAATGATACGAAGTTCAGGTATCTTCCTTTGTTGCTAGGTAACACAACAGTGGATGAGCTAATGATGAGGCTGATGGCTGCAATGGAGATCTTCAGTGCCCAGCAGCAGGAAGACATAAAGGATGAGGTGAGCATTGAAAGTTACTGCAGATACCTACTGGCTTCCACAAATCACTGAGGATGGAAAATTAAGCAGATATTTCGTTAGCAAATGAAGTTGGGTACGATATGTTTTAGTGTCTTTTCTATCATCAGAGATTAAAATTTTTTAAGTCTCCTATGTGTGTTTATTTGGGTCTCTCAGAAAACTCCTCCTTATTGGCTTACTGTAATTTTCAGTTTGTTTCCTTTTTCCGAATATTAGTCATGACTAACCGTTTACATTTACAGTGGTATTACAGAGCTTAATGTGCTCATACAAGGAAACGACAATCAGTTTTTTCCCAATGACCAGCTTCAAGTCATAGGTAGAAAACAAAAAGATTGATATATCTTAAATATATAGTTTAAAAGGGGATTGAAAAGTAGTGAATCACCATTCAGAACAATGCAGAATGGGTAAGTGGTGACAAGACTTTTCAAAAACAGTGTTTCAATTACACAGAAGTAGACACAGTGAGGTATACAGTTGAGAGATGTTTATCTGTTACTCTATAAATTGAGAGTGACATTTTGAAGTAATGAAGTACTTAGTTAGGAATTTATAATAATAGGTGTGTTGCCATTCAAGATTATTCTTATCCTGTTGTATAGACATTGATTGACAATAATTCACTAAACACATTCTTCACATTTAAATCTTGTATCTCATTAGTACGAGATTTACTGATTATGGTTATAATAATGTGAAGGCACGGTATCTGCACAATATCTGTAGTTCATTTTTTTCTTCTTCTTCTTTATTTATGCTACCTGTAATTCATTGGTAAAGAAATTGACTTTAATTTTGTTAATACTGAACACAAATTTTAATATGAGGATTACAACAAAAATCCAAGGCACGATATAATTGAATTTTTTATTGCATTTTAACAGGAATATGTTGGGTATGGCGTTTTTTAATGCTTTAATAAGAAGGTAAAATTCACATCACAGATGAGTTCCAAGAAAGGTTCAGAACTGGAAACTATAAAAACTGATAGAAATAAAGAAAACAGAAGGAAAGAAAAGGATATAAGGGCAAAGAGATAAGAGCAAATAAGGGCTAGGAGAAAGAACTAGAAGTAGGAATGATAGGAGTGGAATAGAGGGAGGACAGGAGACCGGAACAGTTGTCCAGAGCGGGGGAGATCAGTATTTAGGAGAGAAGAAGGTGAGGGCAGGTCAGATAGTGATAAACCTGTCCTGGGAGGATGAAACCAGGTCGGTTTGCAACTGAGAAAAATCTGAGTGTAAGGGAGACAAAGCTTAAAGAAAGAGAAGGCTCGGTAGCCTTGAGGCTGTGATCGCAGAACCGGGAGATGGCTTCTGCACCCTGAGCTGCTGTGGGTCCTTCCCTGGATGGCCGAGAACAGTGACAGTCCAGTAATGTATGTCCCCACAGTGGTGACATGGATGTGTCCTGACTTCTTACTCTAGGTGCCCTACTTACTGAAGTGTGTAGGGAGAATGGAAAATTAATGTTTATACATTCCACTAAAATCTACCTTTGTCCAAGTGTTCTGTAGTCTTTTCTCACATTTCCTTTTGTTTTTCTGTCACTGAGAACACCAGTGACATTTCTTCCCCAACAGGAGTTTTTTCTAACACACTTTGACATTCAGAAAACTAATGGAAAATTTCATAAACTTTGGGAGCAGGTTTCCAGATGCTATGGGTTCTATACACAAATAGGATATTTACTTATACCTTGGCTCCACTTGTTACAAGTACACCGAAAAGGTGATCTCAGACACTTTCACCTTTGAAGCAGGAAGTTTAAAAACAAAAAAACCCACCTTGCTTTATGAAATTACTATTCCAGTGAGGGAGTATTTGACAAACAGTCTGTACTCAATAGAGGGCTTTGGCCTGAAAAAAAAATATTGTCCTTTTGTGGTTTGCTACATAACATGTAGCTTTCTTGTAAGTCTTGTACTTGACAGCATCAAGTGTTCGAACGTCAACACCTTTTCATCTTTAAGATCTTATTGCAGTTGGTGCAATTTTTTTCCCAAATATTACAATAGCAAACAGGATACAGAGTCCGGTTTCTGTTACTGTTTTCTTAATAGCAACAATAAGTCTCCATAAAACCACAAGAAGATAAGCAGAAAATTCTTTTGTATTTTAAAAAGAGAAGTCATCTATATAGCTTTGCTGTAAACAGAAGTGTGTGTGAGAGAGAAATAGAACTGGAAACACTTGTAAATAACAGCATGAAATCATTAATGAGTCAGTTTATGCAGCTGAGCTTCTCCACTCTGGATTTTTTAACTTGCATGCACATGAAAGCTTCCAGCTATTGCATAATTCTGTTTAGCACAGCATGTTTTGCAGTGCCCTCTGATGGTTATTTCAGTACAGGATGACTATTACCACTGCCAGCTAATGGTACAGTTGTTCGCCATGACACTGGCTGTAGCTGTTCAGGCATCGCTTTACAGTCAGTTCTCTGTCACTGATCATTGACTGATGGTGTAGGCAGGATGCTCAGAACAGCGTCACTGACTTATCCCACCTGAGCAAAGTGAGTCGCTTCATTAGCTGGTGGTAATAGTACGATTAGCTGTGTCCTGTGCTGTTGTATCCATGTATTAGTAAAATTTACTGGTGTAACCTCATAAAATTTTAATCAGGTGAATTCAGGGCATATTTCTATAATGTCAAGTGCTAAAATACTGTCATTTGACCAGCAATTGGATTTAATTTTTAGATTTGTATATTGTGGTAAGCTTTTTCTTACATAATCTCCAAAGCAATACCTTAAAAACATTGAGATGCATATGTGTACTCATAAAAATCCAACGTACCTGTCTTGAGATACGGTGGTATGTAATTTAGGCACCCATTTTCTCTCCCAAGTTTTCTTAAAGGGAGATCAATCTGCTGTGCCATTCTTTTCCCTGGCTCTCCAAGGCTTCTGGGTCAATCATGAACCATTGGGCCTGTTGCTTGCTGCCTGTCAGCTGTGTTGACCAGATGACATTTTGGAAACCTCCTGCCTCTTTTGGACCACACTGTTGACGTGCCATTGTAGATATGTGGTCTAGCTGTAAAGCTGTCTGTTTTTATAAGTTTGCTACTTAAATTGGCATAGTAACAAGCCACAAATAATATGATCAGCAGCTTGCTGACATTGTGCTCATGTGGCACTTCTGATAAGAAGTGTCCAATGGATAATTAAATGGTGGGTTCAGTGGCAGCAGCAGCAGCAAGGCCAGTTGGCCAGGATACAGTCCCACCCTTGTCAGTGCAGTCAGATGCAGGGTGTGAAGCCCAGCCTCAGCCTGTGTATGCAGAATTACTCTGAGGCTACACTAATGACTTCATACATCTGATGGACATATTTTCCTTTTCTAACCATGTTTGCTCCTCTGGCCCACACTACAAATGTTGATACCTCAACTGCTGTTCAGGCAGTGGGGTTGGGGATTTTTGCAGAGGAGATAAACGCCACTAAGGAGTTTCTCCTGTAAGCAAAAGAGGGTATCTCAGAGTGGGGACAGTCGGGCTCTGCCATTGCTGATCAAGGTGTGAACTGAGATTATTTGGGGACTGACTTTGAAAAGAGCACGTAGTATCAGTTCCTCTTAAGTGCCAGTGCCTGGTGCTGGACTTAGGAAGACAAATATTAATTGTAAAATACTGTACACCCTGGAATGTCCATTTTTAAACACCCTGTTAGCCTGCTTACTTGAATTGGATAGTTAAATAATCATCTCGGCGTGGCCCAGATAGATCTGAGTTAGTTCCTTTGTGAGATTAATGTGAAGAGATACATGATTAAATCCTGGCATTACAGCGCAGCACACCTGTTCTGGGCCAATCCTGAACATTTTTCTCCTTTGCCTGAGGAGGAGGCTTCTCAAAGGATTACAGTAACACTTTTTGACAAGCTTATACAGGGTGGAGCTTCCATGTAATGACAGGGCTTATTTGATGATGTCTCAGTAATGCATTCTTTTTATTTTTGCTGTCAACATTTATTACTGTAGAAGCATTGACTGTTACACAGCTGGTCCAACGTGTCCACATTTAAGTAACAGTAGGTCTCTCATCGTGTTTATTTTTGTCGTTACGCAACACTAGCACCCCTGCTCTCAGATTAGACTTCAAGGTGGAACTGTAATACCCACAGCTGGTTCAAAAACTTCCTTATTTTTACAAATACCAATTAAAACCCCCAACTCACTTTAAACTATTCCTACTGACACACTGTTTTTTTCAGTGTGAGAGAGAGACACTTAAGAATTTTTAAACTGGAAAAACTGCTGTAAACAGACTGTGGCTGAAAATAAGCTGTAGAAAAAAGCAGACCTGCAGAGTCACTGTCTTTGCTCTCTGATATTAGGTGTCATCCTTTCTTCCTAGATTCTGCTACAGTGTGAGGTCCTTTCTGACCAATATCTGGATGGGGATGTGAAAAATATGTAAAAGAAAACAAAAACTCAAAAAAAGCAACATAAATTCACCTTCTTTTCCCTGCCATAGCTCTTTGTAAAAATATGCTTGCATGTCCATCCCATCGTGTGTTAGATGGGGCTTTACTGGCCGAGTGTTATTTTCATAACTTTGCAGTAAGAAGCCTGGTATCACCATGTCTTCCTCCTCTTCTGCCTCGCTGCTGTCAAATGTAAGGGATTTTCATCTT
>VZTL01051767.1:0-14363 GCA_013400535.1 Scopus umbretta | reverse complement strand
TGACAGGACAAGGGGCAACAACTCTAACCTGAAACAGAGTAGATTTCGATTGGACATAAGGAAGAAATTTTTTACAATGAGGGTAGTGAGATGCTGGGGCAGGTTGCCCAGAGAAGTTATGGATGCCCCATCACTGGATGGAAGGCCAGGTTGGATGGGACTTTGAGCAACCTGACCTAGTGAAAGATGTCCCTGCCCATGGCAGGTGAGCTTGGACTAGGTAACCTTTAAAGGTCCCTTCCAAACCAAACCATTCTATGATTCTACGATTCTGTAATAATGAAGGATGATGTTTTAAAGATTTTCAGACATTTATTCTTATTGTTAAATGGTTTTTGTGCACTTTTTATGGCTGACAAACACTGATAAAACAAATATTATGCTAGTCAATGAAGCAACATTGTCAGCTGAAACTTTGTGAAACAGCTCAGTCCATTCATTATGCTGAGATCACTGTATCGTATCCTATAGGATAATGAGTAGCCATCATTTGGCAATCATGCTCATTTCTTACAGACCCAAATTTGTTTTCTAGCAGTGATAGGGGTGAAAGCCAGTGAGTCCTTATCTTTATGCTTTCAAAAGAGGAGTTCTTCAAGAACATATCAGGGTGACCATCTTCAACATGACTTTTTTTGAGGTGGAAACTCATGAATTTCAGGACAGAGGGAGAAATCAACCCATGATGGATCTCAATACTGGTGTTTGTATCTCTCAGCATTCATCTCCACATAGCTTTCAGATCTCCAGGATCATCTTCTTCTTCCAGGATCTTCTCTCCAGCCATTATCTGCATCTTCTTTTCAAGATCAGTTCTACTTTTTGGACTCCTCTTGTTTTCAGGCCCTCAGTTTTCCAACCAAAAGTCCAGGTGCAGAAGCACAATGCCTGACCAGCCACCTATTCGGTGCTTCTGTCTCATGTCTGTTATTAAGTGGAAGATTCAGGATGTACAGCTTCTGCTTAAATGAGTCACTATCAAAATATACAGAAACCTATACTGGTTGCAGCTAGCAAGCAGCAGGCTTCTGCTTGAGAGTTCCAATGCTCAGATTTGGACATCTGCCCTGCCCCACATCACACATACACACACATACATTGTGACCTGTTAGCTTTCACAAGTCAAGACATTTTTTCTCCTACGACAGCAGTCTAAGGATTGTGCACACTATCTAAAGCAATCTAAGGATTTTACATAATATCTAAACATACATTTAAGGTTTTATTTTATATTTAGCATAATGGAAAAAATATCATATCAAAAATATCAAAAAATGTCAAAATTAATATTCCTAGCCATTTAATTTTGTTACATCAGATTATAAAGGGAATTAGTTTAGCACTAATTGAAAAAAAAAAAAAGTACTTTAAGATGATAGAAAGAATGTGCACCCAGAAAACATAAAAAGAGAAGTGTGAGGAAAGACCCAGAAATTTCTGCAGTGGAGCTATCAATCATTAAAAACTCAGTAGCCCAGAAAACAATAGGGAAATAGGAAATCTAAGAATTGCTCAATTCTCATCCCAATTGACGGTAGGTATAAAAATCTATATCCAGCTGTGTGATGTATTGCAGTAAGCACTGGGATGGCTTCCAGAGGAAAAACATTCTTAGCCCAGTATGTGTGAGGCTGGTACTCTCTTCAGTTTTAACAAACAAATTGAAATAGATGCAACAAGTTGCTGACTAAATGTCATTGTCTTCAAAAGCAGCAGCTGGGCTTGTCATGGGTGGGGTTTGTTTCTAGTTTAAGTGATGGACCTACAGAATTTTAGCTGTGACATCTATTGCTCAAAAACTGTACCAACAGGAGATATTGCCATAGGCTAATATTGCACTGGAGCAGGGTGTGCAAGAGCACAAACAGCAAGGGAGTCAACTGATCTTCAGGTATATGGCTGCAATAACTGATATTTGATACTTTATTAGAAGTGCAGGACTACCTAACTAGGTTTTTTTCTAAAGCCTCTGAGACAGTAGCAACAGCATGTTGTCTGCCACAGTTTGCACACTGGTCAAAATTTTCTCTTGTCCTAATTTACAGCCTTGTAAAGTGTGAAGCCTTTACATCACTTGTACAACTTGATCCCTCAATAAGCTAAGCACTATCCATCCTTTTAGCTAAAGTTGTTTGGAAAAATACATCTTCCTAGAAACTATTATTCTGAAATATTAAAAGAAAGCTAGCTGGACTTGTTTTGTAACAGTAAGCCTTTAAAAGACACAGGGACATCTTCATAGAATCATAGAATCATTTAGGTTGGAAAAGACCTTTCAGATCATTATGTCCAACCGTAAAACTAACGGTGCCAAGTTCACCACTAAAAAATGTCCCTAAACACCACACCTTTTCAATCACATTCGGCTACACTGTTGTTACTAATACATGCATATAAGCTGCAAATATAACTCAGAAATGTTTTCTAGTTTTTCATTATTCACCACACCTGGATTTCTACTGAGAGTTTAGAAAAAAAAAAAAATAACTAAATGACAAATTACTTGATGGAAAAAAATCACCCAGCTTTGAATCTGCTCTGATTTTATGAAATGCAGGTCTTTTTGTCAAATTTAAAATTATTTAGTTCATGTTTGTGTAAATGTAGAAGGTCATCACTGCTCTTTGAATTAGTTAGGAAGCTACAGAGAATGCTAAAGTGAATAGAAAAGTAGGTATCGGTCAGTGTAGAAAGGTATTAATGCACATTATATTAAAGCTGTATTGAAAGAGTAGTTGGTAGGACACTATGGTAAGACCTCTGGAGTTCCAAAACCTATTATTTGTATATTTTTTACCGGTTGTTTTATTCAGTTGTTTTACCTCCCTCTGTATTTTTTTCCATCTGCCCTACTATGTCCATTTAGACATTAAGCTAAACACTGAATTCTATCTAATTAGGTAGTATGAATGACTTTCTCAGTAGCTATGATCAGTGTTGAAAAACGGTACGTAAGAACATTTGTAATATAAAAATTACACTGAGAACGATCACTGAGAATACTAAATATTTAAATCTTGCTTCTAAGCCTCTGTAATACTTTTTGACTTATTATGTAAATAAGATCTTATCATCTAGCTCATAGCTTTGATGCCAGTCTCTCTGGTCTGCCACTTGCAATGGCTGCAGGAAAGGAAAAGTGTTCCTCCCATCCAGGTTGCAGAATGCCTGTGAAATATGTTCTTGCAGGTAAATGTAAGGCTCCTAGAGAGGAGTCCATAAGTTTCTGTGGACAAAGAGAATCCCAAAGGAAAGATTGAGAATGAGCCTAAAAATCCTGCCAACTTGATGCACTTGCACTTGTTTTAAGAACAAAAGATATAGACCAATTCCTCAGAGGCATAAAAAGGTAACTTTCAGTAGAAGCTTGGCAGGCCTCAAAAATTTCTCCACAAAAATTGGCCTGATTTATTTCTACTATGAAAATAATTTAGGTGAATGCAGCATGAAGTTTCATTAAGTTCATGCAGATAGAGGGCCCACTCAGTTTTTCTATTTATATAATGACCCCAACCATCTGTGGTGTTACTCTAAGTCACTTCGGTAACATCACAAATTTTTTTTGCAGTCTGCAAATAGCACAGAGAAGAGAAAATGCTCTTGTCTTGTACGTGTGTGTGGTAAGGAAGGTGGGGCCTCTGAAACACTGGCACTTCTGAAAGGATCAGTCCTTCCTGAGACATATCAATGTCAGCCTGCCTCCCCCACAGAGGCAGTGCAGCTCGCTTGTGCAGAAGATGTCAGAGCTGCTTGAATCCTGTAGGTGTATCTTTTTAAAAAGTGCATGTTAAATAAGTTGAATCAAATAGTTGGCAAAATTTCAGACAGCTTTCAGGTAAACATTTCACACTTAAAGAGGAGATGCTTGTTTTCTTAAAAATTAATGGTCCGTAAACACCTTGAGCTCCGCTCTGATTTTGCAGCAATTTTATGCCAAAGTAACTCCATCGATTACTGCTGATTTACACTGATATTACCCTACAAGTCCTCTAAAGTTTAGCTCAAATGAAGAACAAAAAAGAATTTGCTTAGTTCTATATGTGCTTGCTCATTCATTTCTCTCTTGTCCCCCCCTCTGCCCCCAATATGTATATGTATCAAGATTCATTTATAACACTAAGTCTGCAATTTTACGTCATGGTACAGCCCTTGAAACTTTATCTCAGAGTTTTTATTTTTTGTGACATAATATAGTTTGGTCAAACATAAAGCTTCCTCTCCTTTTCTTCCACCTGTTTTTTGGTTTTGTTTTATAGATATCCATTGATATTTTACTATTGCATAATTTTATCTTAAAGAAGTTAATAATTTAAACCATCTGACCATCATCCTGCAACCTAGATGCCATTTGGAAGGTATGAGAATATATTCATTTTCCAATAGTGTATCCAGCAGCAGTAGGGAATCCCACAAAATGAAGCCTGTGGGATTCAGAATATACATGGAGAAGAGGAGAAAACAGGGAAGCCTTCTTCCTCCACACACCACAGCCCTTGTAATTTTACTCTTTAGTGTAAATACTGAATTTTATGTAAAACCTACACAGATGTTAAACACTTTAAAAAAAGAGGTACTATGCTAGTACGTAGACTATGGATTTATCACCTTTGCATTGTCTTTGATATACTGGGACTAATATGAGTGAGGGAGAAAATTCTGCCTTTAAAATAAGAGCATGGGAGACGTTTCTATGCAAGGTTCTCTAAACATTTGTGGGGCTTTCTACACAGAACGTGTTCCTGAGTTCACTGCTACCAACAATAATACTTATACAACTGAGTGTATATATCCACATGGGCTTATATTCATGAACTTATATTTCATTCTGCCCATAGTGAAAGCTGATGAAGTCACAGAACAATATTGGTCTGAGCTAACATACCAGTTTCTCAGTGCTGTGCCAGCTGCTGTGATTTGTCTAGTTTTCTTGGCAAAGCAAACTCAGGTCGGAACAGAGATCTCTATGTAACAAGTATTCTATATCATTGCAAATTTATGTCTGCTATATTTTGGCTAAATTTTGGTTTTGTTTGGTTTATTTTGTTTCCTAAACTGTGCTACCCGAAGGGCTTTTCTATGTGAGGATATACACTAATGTAGTTACATGAGCTATAGCCTAAACAATGACATCAGCAATATCCAATCAATGATATTAGCTTTGCAATACAATTTCCAATGTGAACATGCTTTCTCAAGGACAGGTGTGTTTATTTACAATTTACCTTAGCCTGCTTCTACAGTAAATTATGCACAGTTCAAATTATCCCATGTCAATAATTTTCCTTGTATATCTAAACTTATTGTACTCTCCTTAGGTAAAAAGGTTTAAATTCATAACACAAAAGTTCATTACAAGATTCTCTGTAGTCTTGAAGCGATGGCTGTTGTCCTTCATGTTCATCCCTCATTTATTTTACATATTCACAGACACTTCTGCCACAATCTACAGGCTGTGATTTTGAGTGATGGTAGACCTACCATGAAAAACTGTAAATAAACTTCTCCACAACTATCTGGTCTTCTTATACTCAAAACACATGTCCAGGTAAAAACAGAGAATGGGAGAATAACAGAGAAACTGAATTGTAACTGCAATTGCTCTATACCGTCCCTGCCAGTAGCTGACCAATCTGTACAACCCCTTCTTAACAAATGCTGCCTAGTTTTGGGGTAGGAATGGCAAGCTTCCTCCACCCTGGAGCAGTGTAGGTGGAAAGTCCCTAAACTGCATCTTAAATAAATGAAGAGGTAAGCCCATTGCTTTGAGGATGATTTTCAGGGCTCTGAGGGCACTACCAGCCCTTACTGTCCCTGCCCATCGTCCTCTGAGGCCTCCCTTGACCCCTGTACATGGACTGAGGAGCCCCATTTCAGCTCAGCCTGGGCCCTCAGTCCCAGCCTCAGTGATGCAGTGGGATTGCCTGGGGCTCAGCCTCATCTCTGTCCCTTTCCCCTGGATAGACCTTGGGCCTTGGCTGCAGCCATGTCTCCAGCCATGTCCTGGTCTGCTGCTTGATGGATCCTGGCCCTGGTAGGTCACTTGCTGTGCCTGGGGCTGTCGATAGACACCGTTACAGCACCCAGCTCTGTCCACTGTGGTCAGACCCTGAGGGACAGTGCCTGACAGTGAGGGCACTGGACTCCCTGGGGTCAGCCTGGGCTCCAAAGTCCCTGTCCCCTAGAGAACAGCCAGCTCTTGCTGCACCCTGACAGTCATTAAGATGCTTGTAAAGTTCACCATCTCAAAAAAAAGGCAAAATGTCTAAAGTAAGGACAGGCAATCAGAAATAAGAATAAGCATTTTCCAGCAAGAAATGAGCCTTCTTCAGTGTTAATGTACTTGAGTCCAGCTTCCCATTGTTTCATAACACTAATGATCTGAGACTTTAATTGCTGCACATGTGCAAATCTGAAGGACAGACACAGTTGGTTCATAGACACATTAGAGCTCATCGTGTGGCATGAATCCTGGCTTTTGCCATTTAAAAATCAAAGGTAAAACCCAGGAGACTGAATAGTCTTCCTAGCAATCGCACGATGGCAGTAAAACTAGTAAGATTTTGTGGAAATTTCCCCATATGGCAACTGTATTGCCTGATTGAACTCTCATGGATATCAGCAGAAAGATTTCTACCAGGGCGGGCTGTTTGCTGCCAATAGCAATTTATTAAACTTCTATTTACTTCTCAGAGAATGAAATTCAACTCCCATTGCCTACTGTGCTTTACAGCCATTGCATGCTGACTCCTGCAAAGCCAGAATTTTCTTGTGTTTTCAGTACACAGCTAATTAGGTGACAGCTGCAAGTGCTACCTAATTCACAAGCACAAACTGATACGTCAGCAGAGTTTAGACAACTCAAAATGTGTTTTCATCTGAATGTCTGAAGTACTGCTCTGCCTAAAGGCTCATCACTTCATGAAATTTCTTTTTTTTATATCTTCCCACTTTTGAACATCGAAAGGTATTACAATCTTTTGACTTAGCAATAGTTTTTTTTAATATTTACCTCTAATGCTCTTTTTTGTCAGTAACAACCGTTACCACTTTTAATTTGGAAAATAAAAAGCACATTAGAAAATAGTAGCCTGAGAACTCTGTGACTCTCTAAGAAAACTTTTATACTTATTCTACAGGTTTTAAAGGGGCTGACACCAATGAGAAATAAAAATTTGAATTTTTCCCCAGAGAGGTTGTACTGCTGCTGCCATCCCAGTGTAAAAAAGATTCTTATCTAGATAGTGTATTAGAATAAAAATTCTTCTACAACCTTATCTATATTCAGGATGAGCAATCAGATGACCCAAATACATGGACTGCTTCTAGTTAAGACAGATACAAGAAAAGAAAAGAAGGAATTGTTGAAGTAAGGTACATAAATATTCAAACTATTTATCAATTTATATGTTTTCCTATATGCATGGAACCTTCTTCAGCAAATATATATATATATATATAAAATGTTCGGCAAGTATAAATATATAACGTGGTAATAAAGAGATGCAAACTAGGAGAGAAGGAACCACATGTATATATACACATATTAGTACTCTTAGCATTAGCATAGTCTTCTGTCTGCTAAGCTTTACGCTTTTTAAGACATCCAACAAGTGTGAAACCTTGAAGTTCCCCCAGTTACCCATTCTCTGCCCTCCCCCTGCAAATTACATATGCCTAGGGACCTCTGTGTCGTTCTTTTGCTCCTAATTTGCATCTCTTTATCATGTACAAATCTCACCATCAGTATGTTACTGTGGTACTTCAATCTACATTTTTTTCATCTTACCTTGCAGAGCTTTGGCATTCCAGAGATTCAGCAGGTTGCCTTCCTCCTGTCTTTCACTAGCTCTATCCTGGCATTTCTTCCATAACAGAAAACACGTTTCACTGTCTCTACATTTTAAAGTAACTGATACTTCCTCTATTCAACGTATGAATGAGTTGAAGCAAACACACAGAGACTTATCTGACTCTCAGAGGTGGCAACATGTCTGTCACTGACCAGAGCTATGTTTTGAGCTATAAACTAAATGTATGCAATGGGGAAAAAAGTAAGATCTGAACCATTTTCATCTTTGTAATTGAATACAGTGGTTTTAAATAATTTTAACACTGTCAAAATTATTGTCAGTCGTCAAAATGAATGCATATTCTATTTCCAATTATATGAACTCATTATTACCATTCCTTACCATAGGTCAATCCTGTCTTGCAAGAAAAAAAAAGGGTTTTCTTCATAGTTATCCACAGTAAGTAAGTAAATTTCTGTCTGCTTACCCTTCCCTTAGCCACCAGCTTTGGCTTTAATCAATATACCATAAAATATTATTTAAACAGATTATAAACTCAAAGTCCTAGCAAAATATATTTCCTTTTAACTTGGAATTTCTTGTTTGGCTTTTAATGGCTGCAAGTCACTTCTTTTGTACAAAATAAGAACTTTGGGAAAAAAAAAATTACTAATTAGTTCACATCTTTGTGTCTCAAACTCTAATGATTAGTTCTATTTGTTTCCTTTCATTGAAATATTCAATACCTATCACTCTATAAAGACTCATAAAGTATGTAGTAGAAACTGACATGCAGACGCTTAGAGGCATTTGATTCATTTTACAGTCAGCAAAAATCTCTAAAAAACTCCATGAAATCATAAAAATAAGGATGCCCACAGGGAATGTATTCCAAGAAAAGATACAAATCCCTCACTGCACCCTGGGAGATCTTTTCAAATGTTCCAATGTTACTGATTGGTGTCATAGTGATACCATGGCAGTATGGGGTTGTAAATCACACCAAACAACTGACATATCATATCAAATGGTGTGATTTGGTAAATCATACCAAACAGTGGTATCTCGATAGTATTCCTGTGCCCGTATTCATGCTGACCTGCATGGTCCACCTCGTACCCACTGTGTTACCATCCATTCTGTTGTTTTCCCTCTCACAGCCATTTACCAGAGCTGGACAAGCACCAAGATGTTTTTCTTTGTCACCCAGTGCAGAAGGGCTTGGAGGTGCAACATTATAAGAATATATGGTGACTTTTTGATATAATTATTTTGATATAGACCAATGGAATTAGCTGCCACTGGTAGATGTTACCCTTAAATGAATAGTAACAAAGTCAGCAGATGTCAATGCCTGAATCTGCACTTTGTAGCTGAAATATAATCAAACTTATTCATAGAGGAGTACAACTTCTGTTCAAGTATTCCACTGAACACTCTAAATTTCATTTGAATTATATGTATACACTCATCCAAGCAAGCCACCTGCTAGTTGTGGGACCCCAATCTGCCCTTTGAAGCAGATATGCCTAGATTTCCTCCTTAGAATGAGCTCCCAAAGAAGACCAAGAAAGACTTAAATTTGGAAAAGCCAGGTTTTATTAGAATAGAAACTGGAATCCCTAGCTTTTAAAATAAAGAGTCTTGAAGGAACTATGTCAGATGCAAAAGAAGTATGCACAGTTTTCACTATGTCTTTTCAAGGCAGGTCATCATTTGCTTTCTCCCTTGCATGAAATTCTGCCAATTTCCCTCTGCTCCCAAGGCTAGCTGTTTTTTCATTCCTGAGGACTTCCTCTCTGCACCTTGATCATCTGCTCAACAATCTCCCTTTGAGCTGCAGACTCTTGGTTCCTCCCTGCGATCTTCCCCTTTGTTTGCAGCCTCACCTGCAGCCTCATAGCTTATCTTTCTGAACAGACTGATTTGCTGCCATGGCAAGAAATTTCTCCTTCCATCCAAGGGTTCTACATGGCACAATTACCTACTATTAAAAAGAAAAAACTCATAACTGTAAGCAAAAGTGGCAAACTCAGAGTCAAAGAACTCCTGGAAACAACTCCTGGAAACTTCTGGGGTTTGTTTTAGATTTTTCGGGTGGTTTGTGTTTTGTTTTTTGTTTGTTTGTTTGTTTGTTTGTCCAGGTTTCTTCATTTTCTTGAGTAATGCTTACAGAATTATTTTGGAATTGATCCTTAATTCTTGTTTATTGTTCCCTTTCTCTGTTACTTCACAACAGAAGGTGTTACTGGACTTTTATCCAGACTCATGGTACTCTGCATGGCAGAAAAAAAGGGAATCTGAGAAAGAATAAATTTAATAAACCATTAGTTTTCAAAAATGCCAGATGACCTCAAAATTTTTGAGTATTATTTCAAAGGACTTCATTAATCGAATGTATGTCCACTAAATACTTATTTTCCTCTTTTTCCTCTCTTTTCCTCAGGTGGGGCATTTTTCTTCTATCTTTTCAGAAGTTTCTATCTCAAAATCTTTAGACAACTGTTTTCACTTAGCCACTAGCTTCTTAAACGTGATTATGAAGACTCTGTATTATAAATTTTCCTGAACTCCTCCTCTTTCCTGTATGCTTTTATCAAATAAGATTGATGGGCAAATTTTATTTTTTAAGTCTTTCAATAGACCACATTTATTCTTCACCATATATTGATATTTTGTAGATGATGGAAAAAATCTTCAAGGTTTTATATTATTTTCTCTTCACAGAAATAAGAATACTTTTATTATTCTTCATCAATACGCTTTTCAGCATTAGAAACACTTAACAAATTTGCCATGTTGATTCAATCTCTGGCATTGTTTAGTGATCATTTACCTAGCACTACAGTATATGTTTTCAAGGACTGACTCACTTGGAACTATTCATTCTGGGGATGATTACATATTTTGAAGATTTTACATTTGTCGATTATAATGTCCTGCAAATTAAAAAATAATAATAAACACACATTAGCAGAAATATTAGTAAACTGGATGTGGCTGCATGTGTAAAGATGAAGATAGATCCATCTCTTTCAAGAAGGGAATTCAGTCCCCGCCTATTGCAAGGAATACTGTTTTGCCATGAGAAACAAAAGGACACAAAATTTGTATTGACCCAATACTATAGGGTCTTGGGATTTGTCTTGCCCTGTCTTGGCCTGCACAGGTTTTACTTTGTTATAGTTGTGATAACAATTGTCCGGTGACCAACTTGTTATTGCCTAGCTTGTTTTTATTTAACTCTGTGACTACCATATGTATCTTAAGGGTCTGACCAACCTCCGTAGCTGTTGTATAAAAAGTACTGACCCTTTATGCTGAGTCTGGGAGAGCTAGTGTCCTGCTTTCAAACTGTAAGCTAGCAACCATGGAGAAGAAAGCAGAAAGTGTTAAGAAAACATGTAAATAAGACCAGAAGCAGTGCCCAGTACAAAGAAGGAAGGGATCCCCAGCACCAGCACAGAGCTCCTACTGGAGAAGAGCTCAGGACTTGGACAACCCACACAGCTACCTGAACGGGTGAGCCCTTTAGCCCATAATGAGATTTTGAGTGTAATACAAGCAACTCCCTCATGTAATCCTTTTCACAGACAGTGTTATCTTAAAACAAGTTAGACTTCCTGACCCTATTGCACTTATAGAAATGTTGTTCTGAAACTTCTCTTCTGATTTCCAGCCTAATTTCAGCCTTGTGTGCCTTATAGTAGACATCTCATTCCAGTATTGGTCTGTCAGATTCTGAATGTCTAAGCAGGCTCCAAGCACTGCTGTTCTCCCAGAGTGCATACTCACTTTCGTAGGTGCAAATTACTGTTTCCTCCTGAATCCACAGCCCTATTTACTCAAACTCTTCCTTTCTTGTAACCTATTGATGGTTATTCCCCTGTATATTTATAAAAAATTACTCTATTCTCTCTGAACCCTCAGTCTGTTAGAGCATATGAGTAAAGATTTATTTCCCCTACGCCTCATAATTTAGGCTCGTTTTGCTTCTTAACATCCTACTAGCCTTTCTATACAGGTGTCTGTCATTGGAAATTATTCCTCTTAAACCTGAGTAACAGGAATTACACATCATATTTGAATCTTACAATTATGATTAAATTGTATAACTGCCCAAGAAACCATTGATATGTCCTTATTGCAGATGGAAATTTTTATTTTATTACACTTTAGGAAAGCATCTTCCATTATTAAAGACAGTTGTCTTACATAACATTATCATCCTCACAGAAAATTAACAAAAAAATTCCTTTAACTCTGGCTGTCTTTAATTCTGTATTTTCCCAGCCAATTTTCCATTCTTCACATTGCTAATAATAGCCTCCTATTCATCAAAGTTCACATTTTGAACTTTTACAACACGTATAGGAAGAAACTTAGCTACTGATTCTAAGAAGCAGAATAAATTTTAACAAATCAACAATATTATAGAATAGTACAAAAGCAAAAAGTGTCCCCCTGATTTTGTTTTAGGGTTCACCAGTAGAAGGCGGCACAGTGCCTAAAGGAAGCATGTTGTCTTATTTTATTATATGGCTTGTCTCTGCTCTGAGAATAGTTTTGATTTCACAGCAATGAAATGATTAATTCCTGTTTACACTGCAGCCTTTGATGTCTCCAATGAAACAGTTTTTGTGTAGAGTTAAAGTACTACCTAGGATTTCTAAATACTGTGTAAGAAATAAATGGAGTAGCTTTGCTCCCAACTGGGATGCAATTACACAAATAGTCCCATTGATCTCAAAGCGCGAGTTATTTCTTCATAAAGGTAGTAGGAGTTACCCTATACAATCATAAGAGGTGTTTGGTTTCAACAAAAAGCATCCAATTTAGACAGAAAATAAAATAAATACTGATAAATCTAGTCAATGCTATTTAATGAACTTCTTAGAAAATGTAGGAAAGATTAACAACTGACCTGGGTATTTAATGAGAAAAAAATTGTAGGTGAAAACTAGATTTCTTATTCTTATAGGATTAAAAAAACCCCAAACACTGTGGAACAAAAGTGTTTTTGAAAGACTTTAGATTTGTAATATGGAAACTAAATTTGGTGAAAATGCTCTAAAATTTAGCGTATCAATTTAGCTCTAAAATTAACATGCCAAAAGCAAATCGCTGTACAAGGACAGTATTAAAACAGAAATCAGCATCAACTCTTTATAAGACTAAGAAATCAAGAAAAAGGGCTACAAAAATGTACAGTGTTCCACGTACGGACTATGGGCTTCAAGTGTAATTGCTGCTCTCACTAGTTCAGCCTGTCTGAACTGCTGTAACTCACCTAAGCTCCACTACCCAGAAAAGGGCGTACTCACCTTTCAGCATGTGATGGGTCTTTGTACGTGTGCGTAAACTGTAACAGAGGAGTGGTACTGAGATACTGTAGCGATGGATGTTGTAGTATCTCAAGCAATCGTTTTTGTTATTTCACTGATGTGCCAATGTTTCAGAGAGATTACAGAGAGTTACCTGGGTGATACTTTTGCATGTGTTTCAGTTTACACTCTGTGGTTAATAACACCACTTCCAACCTGACATCGTTTCATCTCATATGGTCTTCCACTGTGTCTAATGGAAAAAATGACATACCTATGTACCTCATGTAGCCCATTTAGGTATGTGAGCGTAATCACTTTTTTACTTTACTGAAAGGGTCCACAAAGTAATCTTTTTTGTATTATTCTGGGTTACCCAAACTGAAGCCTCTTTGGAATGTTCAGAGAAATCAGATCCTGCCTTTCTCTGCTGTTAGCACCTGACAGATTGTCTTAATGAAAAAATAAAATGGGTTACTTGGATTTAGAATGTTAAACTGTTACCCTTTTATACATAAAACCAAAATAAATTTTGGATTAAAGTGAAATTTTGAATAATTTTTGTCTTTAATATATAGCCATGAAATTTATCAATATTAAACATGGTTTTGTGGGATTTTTTAAACTGAGGTCATTTAACTCTTTGAAAACAATTTTGTGACATTTTTCATTTGACTTTAATCTGCTTTTTCATATTTTAGAAAAATAAAATATTCCTGGAGAATATTTGCATTAGCTGAGATGTAATCAGTCCATACTCCTGTGCCATGATAAAAGTTCTTTGTCTTTCTTTTATTTTGCTGAGACTCCTTTTGTTCCCATTATAAAAAAACCTAGCCACAGCCGTATTCCTTCTGAAGTGTCTCCGAGCATCATTAGATGGGCTGGAGCACAGATTTACAGCACACTAATACTACCCTCTTAAAATGGGGTAACTCAAGTCACAGGTACCACCAGTTAAAATATGGAGTTGGATAGTCAGCAGAGAAAAGCCAGCACACTATAAATACAATCTTTGGCTTGCCTTGTAGCCTACAGAACACAATACATACTTTCGCCGTATCCTTAGTAATAAAAAAGCTCACTTTCTCTCTCATTCTCTTTCTGCCAGAGTCCTCCCACTCCTCCCTAAGAAAAGAACATTATTGCTTCCTGTGGGCTACCTGAAATAAAGCCTCTCCACATTTAACCGTAGCTGGGTTATTCACAGTATGCCTACCTATCCTGCCATAAACAGATTTTACTCTCC